>APFE030752462.1:0-22034 GCA_000404065.3 Pinus taeda
TCTAATTCATCATTCTACATGTTTTTATTGACATATATGTATCAAAATATAAAAAATATATATATTCTTAAAAAATCACTCCGGGATTCGCTCCCAAACCGGGAGTTTTTGAAGATGGTCACTCTTGCTCCCGTTTTCGCAACTGCTCCCGCTCCCAAGTAACATTGATCTGGAGGTATACAGTGTTTATTTGCAGTTATAGTTATTTATCTCTTTGTTTATTTTGGTTTATAGTCCTCTATAATTTTTTTTATTACTAGATTTGCGTATGCTCTTTGCCCCGCGACTCTGTGCGACTTGGGCAAACTAGAAACAAAAAGAAATGATTTTTCTCATCTGTATGCTCTTTTCCGCCTCGTCTTAGTGTGATCTTCGGAAAATCAGAAACATTGAGGAAAATATCTAGTTTTCGGCCAAATCTAACTTTAAGCGGTAAGACTTGGATGCTTTTGCTTGTTCGTTTGGTTTGTGTGGTTTTTTTTGTTTTGTATGCAAAAAGAGGTTTTTCAAGTAAGCACGCACCCCAAAGCTTCAGTGAGCAAAAAAAAAGAACCCTTCCCCCTTTCTAACAATTACTAACCTTTTAAACTAACTCACTTGGTTTAAAGTTACTTTATGAGAATAGAGGTATTGGGTTCAAGTCTTTCTTTTTGTTGAGTTACTTTTTCAAAAAGAACATGTAACTTATGTTTTAAAGTTAATTTATGTAAAAGTGTTCTCACCCATTATAAAAAGTGAGTCACTTATAATTCTAAAGTCACTTTATTTTTTTATTTAAGTTACAATTTAGTGGATAGTTCATAAAGTACCATTGTAAAATGACTTTCACTTATTTATAAAAGTAGGTCACATAAGATAATTTAAAAAAAAATGAGTTAATTAGATTAAGTTTGGAAGGGGGGGATTTTTTTTTATAAATATAACATTATAATCAACTTCCAAACATTCACGTGGTTTGTTGTCATCTTCAACAACTTTTTTTCAAAAAGCCATTACAAAGCCGTTTTTTTTAATCAGCTTAACTTTTCGAGATCTTTCCATTTGAACACTTAGTTTCAACATATACAGTTTTAGTGTCTTTTAAAATGGAAAGTCCATGCTTAGTTATTCTTGATAGCACCAACTACTTCTAATGGCTATCCTACATGGTGGATTTATTTAGAAATAAAAGTCTTTATAGAATAGGTTCAGGCCAAGAGTCTAAACCTCAAAATGAAGATAAGCAAAAAAAAATGGGAAAATAAGCAAGATCAAGCATGTGGGGTGATAGGGATGTCTATTTGTCTAGACCTTAGATTCCATATTGCAGAAATTGATTCCCTTGATGAAGCAATGAAAAAGCTCAGTAATGTTTTTGGAATTGAAAATGAAACTAGATCTCATCAACTCGAAAATGAGTTGCTTACGTTGGACCCCAATAATTTTTTTTTCACTGAAGATTTTTTGTCCAAGTTCAGGACCTTTAGACTTCTCTTGGAAGGTGTTAAGATTAAGAAAGAAGATGGTAGCTTTATCTAGTCCATTCTTACTAAGTTAGGATCAGTCTACTTTGTGTTTGTTTCCACCTTCTATTCTACTAGAGAAGCTTTTATTTCTCAAGGACAAGCATACAGGTCCCCCCCTTTTGATGCATTTTGTGAATAGTTAATAAGAGACCAAGAAAAAATCTTACATATTGGTCTTCTTAATACTGGAAACTCTTCTAAGAAAGCCTTAGCAGCCCAACAACAACCAAGTTCAAATAATCCTAAGAAGCAACATCCTAAAAAGAATGGTCTTAAACCAAACAAGGGTTCTAAGCAATTTCAGTCTCACAATGAAAAATCAATTCAACAAAATGATAAGGCAACTAAAAACAAAGGGAAGAACACTGATAGAGATTGCAACTTTTGTAATTGTGATGACCACTTAGAATCCAAATGCTTTAAGAAGATGGAAGCCTTGGAAGCAACAATGAAGAAGCATAACATCCATTTGGAGCACTTTTCAACTTCAACTTCATCTTCAGGAATAACACTTTCTGCATGTGGTTGTCAAGCATCTCCATCTGGTTATGCACTAAATGTATCTTCTCATTCTCGTTCTCATGAGTGGCTCATTGATTTTGGAGCTTCTTATCACATGACAAAAAAAAAGCCATGTTTTCTTCTTTAAATGATTGTAACACCAAAAATATATATGTTGGTGATGTAGATATCTTAGTGTTGTAGGGACTGGAACTATTCATCTAAACAATGGTCAATTTAATGATGTATTATGTGTTCCTACCTTATCCTGCAACTTTCTATCTGTATACCATATAACTCATTCAGGTGAAGGTAAAACCGTTGAATTTTCATCTCATGATGTTGTAATTAAGGACCCAAGAGATCCTAGACAGATTTTAGCTACTGACATTGTTGATGATTCTACAAGGTGGTATAAGTTTAACAATTTTAAGTCATCAACTCTTCCCTGGGTATTTGTTGCTCATAATGATGAAGTGAGCAAACTTTTGCATTAGCGATTTGGTTATTTAAACTATCATTCCCTTCAAAATCTATGTAAAGAAGATATGGTGACAGGTCTTCCTATAGTATCTTGTAGAGATGGTGTTTGGTGCGGATGTGTATTCAGAAAACATCATCAGGATAGTTTTGAAAAATGTGCCTCTTGGTACGCCTCAATCCCTTTACAGCTTGTGCATAGTGATTTATGTGGTCCACTTCCAGTTGTTTCATTCTCTGGATACAAGTATTTCTTAACTTTCATTGATGATTTCTCTAGATGCACTTGGGTATACTTCTTAAAACTTAAGAGTGAAGTCTTTAACATGTTCTTGGCCTTTAAGCCCTTCGTTGAGAAACAATCTGGACTTCAAATGCTTAAGCTAAGATCTGATAATGGCAAAGAATATTTTAACAACAAATTCATCAACTTTTGCATTGAGCATGGAATTCAATTGCAACATACTGTTCCATATACTCCACAACAAAATGGTGTAGCTGAAAGGAAGAATCACACTTTAAAGGAAATGGCTAATTGTATGCTTCAATCTAAAGGACTTAGTTTTAGTTTTTGGGTAGAAACAGTTAATTGTGCAAATTACATAGTAAATCGCACTCCTATAAGGTTTTAAAGAATATCACTCTAGAAGAAGCATGGAGCTCAATTAAACCAGATGTAAGTCACTTTCGTGTTTTTGGAAGTGAAGCATGGGCCCATATTTTAGATGAGAAACATAAATCCTTAGAACCTAAGAGTGAAAATGTATTTTTGTTGGATATTTTGAAGATATGAAAGGATATAGAATTCTTCAACCTAAATCCAAAAATGTTATCCTTAGAAGAGATGTAAAGTTTGTTGAAAATATATCGGCCTACGAGCCTAGTTCGACAGATGTGCCACCTCTCTCTATCCCTTCTACTTATGAAAATATTCCTTCTTTAGATGATGACAGTGAGGATGACAATCCTCCCCCACCTTCTCGGGATCCTCCTTCAGCGCCTCAGCTTCCAAAATGGGTCTGCGCTACTCTGGATGCATCAGGGGCTCTTGCAAGTGATCCTATAGATCAACGTCGTACACGTTCTTAGTTCGATAGAGCCTCTTCTTTACTAGCTCAAGCTTCAGTGAATTATGATCCTCACACTTTTGCAGAAGCTTCAGGCCATCCATATTGGGACACACCTATGAATGAGAAGAATATTGTTCATTATTGGAAAATGATACATGGGACCTTGTTCCTCTTCCAAAGGGATGAAAACTTGTTAGATGCAAATGGGTTTACACAACCAAGTTTGGACCAAATGGAAAAGTTGATAAGCATAAAGCTCGTCTTGTTGCTAAGGGTTTTTCACAAGTTAAAGGCATTGACTATACTGAAACCTTCTCCCCTGTTTCCAAAATGAACTCTATCTGGCTTGTTTTTTCCCTTGCTGCCTCTTTCAAATGGGAAGTCCATCAGATGGATGTTAAATTTGCCTTCTTGCATGGGAACTTGTATGAAGAAATATATATGGAACAACCTCCTGGCTTTATACAAACATAATCCACCCTTGTATGTCAGCTTAAGAAATCCCTTTAAGGTCTCAAGCAAGCCACTCGAGCTTGGTATGTCAAAATGGATAGCTTTCTTTTATATACTGGTATTTTTAGGTGTCATTCTGACAACACTATCTACACCAAGAAAGTGGGTAAGTCTCTTATCATTCTTGTTCTTTATGTTGATGATCTTTTCCTTACTAATAGTGATCCCAGCCTTATAAACCATGTGAAGTCCAACCTTAATAAGCAGTTTGAAATGACAGATTTATGACACTTGCATTATTTTCTTGGTCTTCAATTCTTGCAATCCAAAGAAGGTATTTCCCTTTCCCAGTCCAAGTATGCCTGTGATATTCTATGCCACTTTCACATGGAATACTTTAAGCCAACCCCTTCTCCCTTTCAGTCTGGAGCCAAACTTTCAGTCACTTGTACCTCCCGTGAAGTTGATGCCTTATACCGTCAGCTTGTTGAAAAACTTTTGTATTTGACCTATACCGTCTTTGACCTATACCGTCTTTGACCTTTCCTTTGTTGTTGGCCTTGTTGCTCAGTTTATGCAAAACCCAGATGAAAGTCATTGGAAAGCAGTTAAAAGAATACTTCGTTATGTTCGAGGTACAGTTCAGTTTGGGATTCATTACAATGCAGAAGCATCTTCTCTATTGGTTGGTTTCACTGATTCTGATTGGGCTAGTGACCTTGATGATTGGAAGTTTACTGCAAGTTATGTCTTCACTCTTGGTTCTGGACCTATTACATGGGCTTGCAAAAAACAAAGTGCCATTTCTCTTTCTTCAGCAGAAGCAGAGTATCGTGGCGTCGTTGAAGCTAGTAAGGAAGCCCTATGGCTTCGTCAGATCTTGTTAGAGTTTGGTTTTTAGCAGCAGCATCCGTGTGATAATCAAAGTGCCATTCAACTATACAAAGATCTAGTCCAACATCAGCGCAACAAACACATTGAACTACACATGCACTTCATCAGAAAGCTCATTCATGACCATGTTCTTGAAGTGCAATATTGTTCAATTGATGATCAAGTTGCAGACATATTTACAAAGGCTCTCACAGAGGTGAAGTTTACTAAACTTCAATTTATGGTTGGAGTTCAGGAAGTTGTCACTAAGGGGGGATAGGCTCTAATGACTCCTTCCTTCTCCTATTGTGTCATCTTTGTACATCCTTCAATCGTATCCCAAGTTGTTCTTAAGGGGGGATGTTAGGATATTTCGATACATAGGAAATACTTTAGTATAACTTGGTCTAGTGTATAGTTAGGTAAAGTGTGTTTCTTTAGTATTTATTTTTTGTAACTTACAATCCGACAATCATGATATGTTCTAGACATGAAGAGATCTACCGGTTCATTCTCTCCTCGGCATTACCGACACTTGATCTGTGCCTTAACACCTGATTGGTCCATGATCTCTATTTAAAGAGCATGGAGGGTCATTTGTTAGGTGACCGTTCATGAGAGAAGCTTATGTAAATTTTATTTATTTTACATTATTAAATTGCTTGAAGCAGCTGCGTTGGCTCAGGCCGTGGAATGTTTCCCTCTTTGAGGGTTTTAACCATGTCAAGAATATTGGTGTACTAATCTGTGATTTGTTTGTGAGTGGTGTCCTTTGGTGTTCTATTTAAGGAACTTACTTTGTAAATTCCTACATATGTGCACCCTTACATGCTATATAAATGAGAACTTGTAACTTGTGGACATGGTTGATGAAGATTATAACTTCTAGATGATTGATGTTATATGGTTTAATCCATGTTTTTATGCTTTTTATATCTAATTTATCATTTTACATGCTTTTGTTGACATATATGGATCAAAATATACAAGAATATATATTATATAAAAATTCGCTCCCGACTCGGGAGCTTTTGAAAATGTTGCTTTCTGCTCCCGCTTCCGCTCATGCTCCCAAGTAACCTTGTTCTTGATACATTTTGATGTTTGGGTTATTTCTATCTTATAGTGGAGCTTCAGTTTAGCAAATGTGATGGATGGATATACTCTTTTTGTCATGTAAAGTGCTCTTTTCATGCAAATTTCTTATTGATACATGTCTAATGTATGGAATGCTATGTCATGATTTACTTGTGCCCTAAAAATTAATGTGGATTTTGAAACACTTGGAATCTTGATTCATTACATATGTTTTTATCTTGAAAAGAAGAACGGATGTTCCTAGGGGTTGGTTTGTGCACCTTTACCTCGAAACTCCATCAAATTCTCTCCTTGTTATTACCGACACTTGATCTAGTGACGCTGCAACAAGGACTCCTCGATAGAGAAAAAATTCTCAAAATCAAATTTATCTTGATTCCATTCATCCCAATTGGCTAGGCACTAATCCTTGCCCTTGGTGATCACCCTAAACATCATCTTTACCTCCCAAAAATTTCGTCCCTAACCTTAGACAATTGAGATAGGGCATCAAGCGAATTCCATTAGAGCCATTCTTTTGAGGAGCAAGTTGGTGAGGAACTGTGTTGGGGCGTCCTCTACTGGCACTCCAAATTTGAGGCCTATCCTATAATTGGTTTGTGAGAAACACCAAGCCCTAGCTCTGAAATTGGTTGGCTTAGGTCTTCCTTGGTCAGTGGCAATTTTGAAGGTCATTCTCCCCAAAAACTCAACTAAAGTTAATTATTCTTGTGACCTTCCCCTATCCTCGCTTAACCTAGACACTCTTAAGGATTATTCAAACCCTAGGTCAAGCTTGGATCTTCCCAGGGTTCCTTTGTGGTCCCATATCTTCATTGTTCATCTCATAAAGCCATTTGAGAAACCTTGTTCTTTAGAGAACCTTAGGTCTAATACACCCTTCATAAGAGAATATCTCTATCCCCTTGGTCTAGGTCTCCCTTTGAGCCTTTCTTAGAGAGGCCTTGTCTTGCTCTTGAAGCAATCAAGCCTACTATCTGAGTCTCTCCCTTGAATGGGCTTTTCAAATCACTTTGTAGTTTATCATTGATCCTATTCCCCTTATGATTTCCTTCATACTCGGACTCCTCCCACTGGTGGAAGTCCATAAAGAGCATGGGGCATCGACTGAGGTGACAGTGGGTCATTGTCTTGTTGTTTCCATTTGGTCTAGTAGTTGTCCTTTAGGTACGCTTCCTAGGACCCTTGCTAGATTGTGTGGTAACACATACATTGGGCAGAGGATAAAGTTCTGAAGGTTTGTCATATGAAGAGGAGAGAATATGAAGCGCTTCTCAAGTTTCATGTCAAATTTGTCAATAAATATCATGAAATTACCCTCTGCATTTTGACTATAAGAGGCATAAAGGTTGTTGGAAATACACTGAGAATTTATATTATTATTATTTTTCTCTAGTCAAAGCATGTTCTTCATGCTCATAGGGTTTATTGAGTAAAAAAGAACATTTATTATGAGTAGCAGAGTCAAGGTCCCATTTGGACTTCTTGCAAAGAAAAGAGAAATATTTTATCTTGAATTAAAATGTCAATTTGTCCTCCATAAGACCAAGTCGGCATGCCCAAAGGACATGACCCTTTGCATAAGCAAACAACTATATATTGGCACCTGTTCTCCTTCATTCTAGCAATCAGCTCATTGAGTTTCTATGGCAAGTTCGAAGGCTTATATGCAAGTTCTCTATGGCATAGGATCGTAAAAGGTGCAAGTTTCACTGTGGAATATGATCTGGAAAAGATGTGAGTTTTTTTGTGGCAGAGGATCTGAAACGATGCGAGTTTTCGAGGCTAGAATTCTGTGAAGTTGTGTGAGTTATTGAGGCTATCTTTGTGATGATATGCGAGCTAAAGGCTTGTAGTATATGTGAAGTGTGAACCATAAAAGGATTGAAATGACTGTGACATGCAAGTTATAAGAGGACTATAATGTCTGCAAAATGCGAGCTATAGGAATGACGAGTATTCTTATGGAACAAGGCATCTACAAGACAGGGTTGTAACTTGTGACAAACTAATATTGAGGCTAAAGCATGCTAGAGAATGGAGGTTGACTTGGATCTTGTGGATGGTCTTGGTCTTGGTTTGTGGATCTTGGATTTCTCACTTTGATCTTATTCTATAAGAAGAGAAGGTTGGTTGGTTTTCCCCATTGTGTGGTTTTTCCCTGGCTTGGAACCTATATCTTTGTGTTCTTTGTCTCTTGTGATCTTCATGTTTTATGTTTTGATCATTGCTTGATGAAGAAGAACATAATAAAAGAATAAGAAGCCAACAAAATTCTCACAAGCAATTATCAAGAGAAACCAACACTAATTGCTATCCTATTGGTTTCTCAACACTGTTGTCCCTCCTTATCCAACACTAGGGACATGGTGTTGTATCTTTTTACTTGTTGGTCACGTTGTGTTGACAAAAAGAAGTCCATCATTACTTTTCCTTCTAGTAGGTTTGACCTCATCGAATTTGACACATATTTGAGGTTTGATGTAGAAGTTGAGAACCTTTGTGGTTGGTAGCCTCAGCGGTGGTCACAATTAGGGAAAATTTGTGGTAAAAAGGGGCCTCAAAACAAGAAATGTACTAACAAAATCAACTTTAAAAGAACCAACAAGATTCAAGATGATGATGCAATCCTCTAGGGTAAATATTTTTGGAGGGAAAAGAAGAAAACTATTTTTTTGAGTTGTATTTTCGACTAATCTCTTTATAGATATAGTGAAATGTCAAATGTAGGCACCTACTAGATCAAAAATTAAATTTGCATCCAACGAGTACCCAATATGCATATTTTTGAGTAGACCAACACTGAAAAAAATGAAAATACATGAAAAAAAAAGTAAATACATGATTTCTCATGTTTTTTTCTTTTTTTGTATTTTCAATTTGGTCCTTTGTGGGTCTACTCAAAAGTATTCATCATGGGTACTCGTTGGATGCAACATTTAATTTTGCATCTAGCGGGTGCTGACACTTGACATTTGAGTAAACCTCTAAGGAGATAAGTAAAAAAATACAATAAACAAATTAGTTTTCTTTCTTTTCTTTAAATATTCATAACTCTTATTTTATTAGCTTGAACCTATATTATTATTTGCATTGGAAGCATATTTTAGACCTCAAAATTCCCCTAATGCTTGCACTCAACAAGTTTAATCATCATTGGGCTTTGATGTAGAAATTCTCAATATAACTAAAGCAAAATATTTACTCTACTTCTATAATCAAACTTGCGGAAGCTTAATAGATTTGAGCAAGATCAAGCGGAACACATAAAACAGAGAAGAAAAATCAATGCACATGAAACACAAAAGAATACTCAGGGGAAAGCCTCAGCTAAAAACCCCACTATCTGTATTATCATACAAGGTGGAAATACATCAAGATTACACAAAGCCTTAGCTCTCACAGTTAACCAGCTCTCAGTACAATCATCCTAGATGCTCACAGGAAAACAAGGCTTCTCACAAACCTTCTCCTTTTCCCTCCAAGCCTCCTATTTGCTTGCGCTGTTTCTCTTGGGTGATCCTATTGTTACCAAGTGTAACACTGATCTCACACCCTGTAAAACTGCACAATTCTCAAGGAACCTTGTTCCTTCTACATGGATGAGTTTCCTTTATAGGAAAACTCATGCAACTTATAGTACACTGTCCTTGTCTTTAATCTCAACTGGGGCTTTCTCTGAATAGTCATGCATGAGTTATTTATGAGAGAATCCTTAGTTATTTTGAGTACACTAGTTTGATGCATGCATGCATTAACTGACTGAACTCACAATTAGTTCCTCAAACTGTTTGGAACTAATTTAACTGGACATAACTCAGTTAACTGAGCTAACTAATTACAACTCAAATACAACTCACTCTTATCTCCTTAATCAAGGGATAATCTCCTTAATTTAAGGGATAATTGTTGCATGACTTCACAAAGACTTCTAGCTTGAATTTCTCCAACTAATTAACTCAAGATGAGTTAATTAATTATTTTTCAAGCAGCTGGTGAGACTAAATTTGAATTTTAATTCAAAGACAAATTAAAATTGGAACATACTGGATTCTATTTTTATCATTTCTTGTTGCTATTTTTAACACTTCCTTTCAACAAGAAAGGAATTCAACTCAATCCCGATCCTGAACCTTTGGAATGTTCTGCATGCAACACTTCTCCCTACTGTTGTTGCTCCAACAACTCCAGAAACAAAAAATATCCAACCTGAATCAGTGTGATGCCTCTGTCATCAGTCTTTGATTGCTATTGCATCTGTCGATTGAAAACTTTGTGCTTCTGCTGACTCAGCCTTTCTGCATTGTTGTCAATCCTTCTCTGCGCTCTTCAGTATCTGACTGCTCTAGCCTCTGTCACTTTGATCTCTGACTGCATCAATCCCACTGATTCCTCCCGCTACTATGTACTTTGGGCTCTCGTAGCAAGGTACGATCCATGAGATAAAACCTCTCAATGGACCTTGCCCAATTTTAGTCTTCTTGAGACTATCACTTCACATCGCACCACCTCACACCTAGAGGTATGGCTGCATGTGATCCCTCTGCTGACTTGGCTCGAAATTCCCCCCTACTGGAGGTCTCTGCATGAGTGGATGCCTCCAATCGGTTTCCTTTTGGCTTCTCCAATTGTGGCTCCTCCACAATTGTCTGAGGCTTCTTCTGGGGCTGCATGTTGAGAGGTAATATACTCTCCCTTTCAACCACCAAGTCTCTAACATTGGCCCTGCTCCTCAAGTTTTTGCATGCATCTTGAACCTCAAGAGCATGCAAGTTCTGAACTTGTGAACCGATCTGTTTCACCTGTCTTGTGGTGATGTGTCTAAGGAAAATCGTTCCCTTACTGAAGACAACATCGTAGCCTTTGTCCTCCAACATCGCAATCGATACCAAATTCTTTTTTAGTCCAGACACATACTTCACATCTGTCAAGTTGATAAGAGCTCCATGCTCCCTCTGAAAAGCAATCGTGCCCACTCCTGAAACACTATACCTTTCATCGTCACCCATCTCTATGCGCATCTTTAGGTCTTTCTCCTCCAAGGTATTGAATAAACTTTTATTGTCGGTCATGTGGAATGAGGCTCAATTGTCAAGAAACCAACCACAACCCATCATTGATGACACCATGCATGCGATGAGGGTGAAGTCCATTTTGAACTGAGAGGCTAATGCCCCACCTTCCGATCCTTCCGAGGATCCCTTCTTAGACTTCTTCGATGGGCAATTAGTTGCATAATGTTCCATCTCGTGACAATTAAAGCATCTCACTTTAGATTTGTCACCCTTCTTCCCTCCATGAGAAGAATTCGATTTTGGGATGAGAATCCTTCTCCTTCTCTTTCCTTGCCTCACTCGCTAAGGCCAAATTTTCTTCATCCTCCTTGGATGAAGAACCATCTCGTGTGATCCTCCTAATCTCCTCCTGCATGAGATCCGACCACAGTCGTTCCCAATCTGATAGTTTCTCTCTTCCATTCACGAGTCCTAATAGCCATTCCAGCTCTTTGGAAGACCGAGAAGAGCAAGACTCACCATATCATCATCCACTGTAGTTATTCCCACACTACCAAGCTCATCTCTGCAGGTGGTGAGCTTGTTTAGATATGTAGAAATAGTATCGCCCTTCTCCATCTTGATTTTCCGAAGCTTATCCTTGAGCGCCAATTTCCCTTGGTCACTACTGTTCTGACATAGGTCCTTCAATGTCTTCCACATTGAAAATCGAGTATCCTTCCCATGGAGACTCGAGACAATATGGTCTCGAACTCCCTCAAGGATGATATGTTTCGCCCTCGCCACACACTTCTTTCATTCAGCCAACTCTTGTGCATTAGTTGAACCTAGCTTTGGGATTTCTTGGTCAATGAAATCCTTCAAGCCATTGTCTTCTAATACACCCTCCATCCGATCTTTCCATGCTATGTAATTCGAGCTGCCATCCAAGGCATACTCGAGTCTCAAGCCATAGAACGCCATTGACCAACTTGAAGTATGAGATGAATTTGATTTGTACCTGCAACCCCGAACTTCAAACTTCGAATTCTCTTCTCAGTACACTGTTCATAGCTCTGATAACCTTTGCTCTGATACGATGTGGAAATTCTGACTGTAGATTAACCTGATTATGCAATATAACTAAAGCAAAATACGTAATCTACTTCTACAATCAAACTTGCGGAAGCTTAATAGATTTGAGCAAGATCAAGCAGAACACATAAAACAGAGAAGAAGAATCAATGCACATGAAACACAAAAGAATACTCAGGGGAAAGCCTCAGCTAAAAACACCACTATTTTTATTATCATACAAGGTGGAAATACATCAAAATTACACAAAGCCTTAGCTCTCATAGCTAACCAGCGCTCAGTACAATCCTCTTGGATGTTCACAAGCAAACAAGGCTTCTCACAAACCTTCTCCTTTGCCCTCCAAGCCTCTTATTTCCTTGCGCTTTTTCTCCTAGGTGATCCTATTGTTACCAAGTGTAACACTGATCTCACACCCTATAAAACTGCGCAATCCTCAAGGAACCTTGTTCCTTTTGCATGGATGAGTTTCCTTTATAGGAAAACTCATGCAACTGATAGTACACTGTTCCTGTCTTTAATCTCAACTGGGTCTTTCTCTAAATAGACATGCATGAGTTATTTATGAGAGAATCCTCAGTTATCTGGAGTAAACTAGTTTGATGCATGCATGCATTAATTCACTGAACTCACAATTAGTTCTTCAAGCTGTCAAGGAACCTTGTTCCTTTTGCATGGATGAGTTTCCTTTATAGGAAAACTCATGCAACTGATAGTACACTGTTCCTGTCTTTAATCTCAACTGGGTCTTTCTCTGAATAGACATGCATGAGTTATTTATGAGAGAATCCTCAGTTATCTGGAGTAAACTAGTTTGATGCATGCATGCATTAATTCACTGAACTCACAATTAGTTCTTCAAGCTGTTTGGAACTAATTTAAATGGACATAACTCAGTTAACTGAGCTAACTAATTACAATTCAAATACAACTCACTCTTATCTCCTTAATCAAGGGATAATCTCCTTAATTTAAGGGATAACTGTTGCATGACTTCACAAAGACTTCTAGCTTGAATTTCTCCAACTAATTAACTCAAGATGAATTAATTAATTATTTTTCAAGCAGTTGGTGAGACTAAATTTGAATTTGAATTCTCAATTTTAATTCAAGGACAAATTAAAATTGGAATATACTGGATTCTATTTTTATCATTTCTTGTTGCTATTTTTAACACTTAATTGGATGATCTTTGCCAGTTGTTTGACTCCAACACATTTTTCACATTAGTGAGTTGTGCCTCGTATCTTGGGGCCAATTAGCCTTATCAATGGGTTTCTTCGCACTTGGTAGGTGTTTTTACAATTAACCAAGTGGTTCTCTCCCATGTGTAGCCCTCAACACATTATCCGATGGGAGGAGTGTATAGGATAAGTGTTGATGGGTAGCAGATATGGATAAGATTCCCTTTCAACGTACAAGTCAAGACACCATACTTGTTGACTCCATTTTCCACTGGATAGGAATGATGGGTATGGATCATTTTTGTAGCTCATTTTCCTTTTGGATACAGGCACATTGGTATACAAATTTGTTTTCATTGGTTATCATTCATGGATATAGTTCTCAAAGATCACCTAGTGCTCAACATCCCTTGGGGGGATCTTGTGCCCTTGAGCTACCATTGTTAACCCCTAGACCTGCCCCCTTACCAATTTGGATGGTTAAGGGCCAACACATTTCATTAGGGTGGTATTTAGAGTTATTTTTAGAGTACTTTTCTAGAGTCTGGAGGGATACCTTGAAGCTCAAGTATGGGATTGGTTTAGAGATGTGACCCTAATTCAAAGATAACTATTACACGGGTTTTCATCTAATCAGAGAGAGTTATTATGTTTGGCAATGCTCCTACACTTTATGAGATATGGTTTTGAGACCTGCATGG
Source organism: Pinus taeda (assembly GCA_000404065.3). Taxonomy (NCBI): domain Eukaryota; kingdom Viridiplantae; phylum Streptophyta; class Pinopsida; order Pinales; family Pinaceae; genus Pinus; species Pinus taeda. The sequence goes on from APFE030752462.1 coordinate 13,955, forward strand.
CATTGAGCAGAGTAATTAGGAAGTCCTTATGATCTCCAGAGTTCGATGAGCTTCTCTTGGATAACATGCATGACACTTTCTATTTTTGGTAGGTTGATTTTGGAGACTTGTATGTCAATGACGATGGTATATTTGAGATCCTTGTAAGCTCACTATTTTGCTGAGCTACTTTTGGGCGACATGCGAGACAATGCTATTTTTAGTAGGTGTTGCATGTTAGATCTTATCACATGTTTAGACCAATTAAAAATCTAGTTCAGTAAGTAGTTTCATGGACATGTGAGCCTATCTTTAGCAGTGCTTATTTTTAGGCATGCTTTTCTAGACATTTTCTATATTTTTCTATCTTTTAGGGGGACTACTATTTTTAGCATGTCTATTTATAGTAGGTATATTTATAACAAGATGACACATGGCATCTTTGGTTGAGACATGTGGTAATTCCTTGAATGGACAATGGTAGAATTTGGATGGATAGATGAGTTGGTAGTGATGTCACAAGTGCACGACTCAACTAAAGTCCACTAGGGATGCATGCATAGATGTAGGACTGAGTTGGTACCCCCTGGGAGATAACTAAGCCACATGCATGCATGGAAGAGATATGATTGAATGTGTGGTTGAGTTAATTAGGTGCATGCCTCCTCTCTTTCCACTTCACATTAATTGATCATTAGTTGAACTCAAAGAATCTCCACCGGACTAGTTCGTATGCTCTGCTTAACTTAACCTCTCACCTACTCTACAAAGCACATGCTTTTCTCTCTCATTAGGGGGATGTTGAGGTCTAAAATGGGCTTTCTAAAAAAATAATAATATAATAAAATAAGAAATTATGTATTTTTGAAGGAAGAAAAGGAAAACTACTTTTTTGATTGTATTGTTGTTTTATCTCCTTACAAGTTTTAACCAAATGTCAAGTGAAGGCACCCATTCGATGCAAAATTAAATTCCACATCCAATGAGTACCCACTCTGCATGCTTTTGAGTTGGATCACATAAAAAAAATTGAAAATAAATCAAGAAACGTATTCTCAATTTTTTTCGATGTTGACTGACTCAAAAGTTTGTAGAGTGGTTACTCATCTGAAGTGGAATTTAGTTTTGCATCCAACGGGTGCCTACACTTGACATTTGATTAAACTTGTAAGAAGATAAGGCAAAAATAGAATAAAAAGTAGTTTTCTTCTTTTCCCTCCAAAAGTATCTATCTCTAGGGATGACATCATCATCTTGAATCTTATTGGTTCTTTTAAAGTTGATATTTTTAGTTACACTTTGTTTTGAGGCCCATTTTGACTTCAAAATTCCCCTAATGCTCCACCTCTTCCTTACTTCATTGAAGTGCATCTTAAGAGGATCAAAGTGCATGGGGAAATGACTCCAAGAGATCTAAGATGCATGGCTATTCTTCTTCACTTCAACTTTGATGAGTTAATACTTCAATCCTCTCTATCATTAGTTCATTATTTTGGATCTCTAGTGGATCAAAGCACATGAGGGAGGAAGACTTCATTGCAAGGATACTCCACTCCACTGATTCAAGAAGTGATCATAACTCTTGTCCACTCAAGCTCATCAATGCACATGGGTTAGAGGAAGAGTCTTGAATGGGTAATCCAAACTCATTGATCATTAAAAAGAGGAGGTCACTCTTGTTTTGAGGGCAGACTTTCTTCTTCAATTAGGGGACATTTTGTGTGTTTATTTTGTAGATCTATAGGGAAAGCGATGCATGTAAGTCTATGGACACCCCCTTGAGGTTGAAAATCACCAACCCAAATGGAGAGAGGAATTTGCATGTGACACTCTTGGGCAGATTCTTCTAAATGTTGCATTGAAATTTCCATCGTAGGTTCATCAAGTTACTTTTTTGGTGAGTGGATTTCTATGCTAACAAGAGGGGAGCATGGGAAAGAAGCAACCTTGCTCTCATGGCATCCAAGGTTATGGTGAAGAAGATCCGAGTTAAGCTTTACTGTGTTCGGTGGTGGGGGACGTCCTACTTTGGGGCAATCTTGAACTAAGCTATCTACTAGATTGTCTGCTATTATGGTGGTGTGCAATGTAGTGTTAGTGCAACTTGGAGTGGCAACTCCATAAGGGTCTTATGGAGATTGTCGGCCTAGGGGGGTTGGGGTTGTTGAGTAGAGAGTCAAGGCTTCATCGATCTAGAGTTTGAATGATTGCTTAGGCCTTAGGGTTTTATCTAGAAGGGCATCTAGGTCTCAACTTGTTACTTCTTGCCTCATTTCGATGGACAACCTAGAGGTAAGAAGCAATCATCCTAGAAGTTTTTGATCAAGGTGGGGGATGAAGAGTCCAAGCTCCATGTTTGAGTGCTTCTCCCATGTAAAGAGCAAGGCATTGTTAATCAGGGTAGTGAATGAAAAAAGAGACCCCCCTATGTCTATGAGTAAGCATTGAATCTTCCTCAAATCGCATAATAGATGGTGGAAAATGAAATGGTCCTTCAACTCGGGCTCTTATAGGTGTCATATCTAGTAGATTCTATAAGATCAAGAGACAGTGGTCAATATTGATCTGGAGTTTGTGAGAGCCCACATGACATCATTGAAGGGTGATTTAGAGGGTGTGCATCTAGTGTCTGCATATATATTGAGGTTGAATGATTAGGCCCTTCTCATCTCAAGGAAGTACTTGGTGGAGAAAGGAATATCTAGGCTAAGGCCCTTTGTGGTTGCTATCCATGGAACTTGAATGTAGTGCCTATAGATGTCCTCTCGAATTTCCCAATGTAGATCTTACTTATATGGCAAGAGGTGTTTTGGTGCATCCAAAGAATAGTTGGAAGGGGTAGGGGCGGGTGGATGTTTTGGAGGTATGGCCACTAACTAGAGATAATGGGAGGCCTCTGAAAATGAAAAATAAAATTGACTAGGGGGGTTAAGCTGATGGTGTCAGATGAATAAAGTGCTAGTTAAGGATGCTAATCTCTCTTAAGAGTTTGTGTCCTTAAATGCTTGAAATATACAAAAGATGTGCCTCTAGTTGTAGTGGTTGGGCTCCAAACTCAACCTAGACAATGGGGTGGGGAATCATTCATTTGCATTGGAGAATGTGTTGAAGGAGGGGGGTTTGGATTCTCTTAGTGCTAGCAAAGTCAGTCTAAAGAATACTTAGTCTCCACACCTTGGAGCCATAAGCCACTATGGGCTTGACAAGCTATTAGATGCATCTTGGATAAGATGTCATGGAAGTGATTTTGGAACCATTGTTGCCAATAAGGATGAGAGCCATAAATTTTATTGAGATGATGTTGGAAGGCTTGTCATAGACTAAACCAGGGTCCTCTGAACAATGTGGCAATCTCAACCTCTTCCCCTAGAAGAAAAAATGATACTCAAAGAGTTCATGCTTCGACACATTGAGGATCATGACATTGGCTTTACCCAGATTGATCATCTAACTACGGAAAATCTGAAAGAGCATCTAACTATGTTTGATGCCCCCAGAGGCAAAGAGGCCAAAAGGATCATAGTTAGCAAAGAGAAGCAGAGAACTCAATTCATGGTGTAAGAGAAACCATCACCCTCCTGAATGTACTCATTGAGAAAGGACTCTTTATCTTGTAAATATAGGTCCCAAAAAGTGTGGGTGAGAGGATGCACCCTTGTTCCCAATGGTACTCAAAGTCTGCAAGGCTGTGAGCTGTGCGGAGATGAGCAAGAACCAACTCATATAGTCTCATGATATTTAAATCTAAAGGTGAGGTTTCAAGAGCCTCACATTGTAAACTGGTATAATAAGAAAACCTTGAAATCTATGCCAAAGAAATACAACATAAATAAGAGGAACCAAAAAGCATCCCGGAAAACCAAGACACAAAGAAAAAAACGTGCTGTGCATAGTCTGGTTAATTATGTTTGGTCAATGGCCTTTATAAAGGATTATAATGGGTCTACTCAAGAATGCATGTGGCACAAAGGCCGAGAAAGAAGTGATAAATAACTCCTGCACACAGTCCTAAGGCTGGAAGCATGCACCTACATGATTACACACTGCTTACATACAATCACTACTAATTGTAATAACTAAAAAAGAGATAGTGCACCCCTAGAAACTGGGTGGTGTTGACGAGAGATTGGGAATTGTTGGGGGTGCATTCTCCTTGGGGAGAACGCCCAGGCTATCTACATCAATTCTTCCTGGTTTAGTTAGAAAGCACCCTATCTTTCCTCTTAGGAATAAAACCAGAGCAAAAACCGTGGTATGCCATGGCTGAAAATGACTTTTTCAGGAATTGTGCAAAGCTACAGGAGAAATGTTGATGTGCTACATGAAACATGAGAGTGAACTACCTAAGGCTGCTGTAAAAGAGATGGCTGTTGAGAGTGTTATCATCAGGACCTTGAGCTGGAAAATAAAGGATGTGCTATAGCTAACTGAGGTCTCCTGGTTTACGAGGAAAATTACAGAAGAGACCATTGTTGTGTGTACCATGCAGAACCGCTAAAGTTGATTCTACTTGCTAAAGGATGCTCCTGTGTAAACAAAGAGCCCAAGTACCGATGTTCCAACATGGAGACAAACTGCTGCAGTAGAGAAGGTGTGCTGCTACAAAAGTGTGGAGCAAAGAAGAAAGGACCATGCTGGAAGGGGGATGCTTGTGCTGGAAGATGGTGTTTGGACCACTGCTACCATTTTGTTTTAGAAGTACCTTGGTAGTCCTGTATCTGCTGATGTGAAAGGCTTTGGCTGAATCTCCTTGCTGGAGCAAGACTTCCACGTCAATTCGGGACTGAAACAGAGAAAACTAAGAGTAAAGTGTCAGGGGAGATCTGGGTAGGAGGGCACTGCTCAAAGAACCAGATCTACCCATGACTTATTGCCGGAGTAAGACTTCCACTTCAATTCAGGACTGAAGTAGGGAAAATAGAGAATAAAGCGTCAAGGGATATTTTGGTGGGAGGGTTGTGCTCACAGAACTGGAGCTTCCAATGACTTTTGCCTAGAGCAAGACTTCCACTTCAGTTAGGGATTGAAGCAAGGGGATTGTCGAGTTTAGGTGTTGACATAGATTGAGGCGGGTGCGCACACTCCAAAGAACTGGATCTGAGCTACACCTGCTGAAGATGAATAGTCTGGGTGGGACGTGAAGCCAAAGAACCGGATCTAGAATTACTGACAAGAGCTGTTGGAGTGGAGGTGAAGAGCTCAAAGAAATCAATGCTGTGAAATGCTCTGTGAGCCAGAAAAAATGGAATGGCTTTGATACCAAATGATGTGAATCTGAAGGTGAGGCTCCAAGGGCCTCACATCAGAAACCAGTGTAATAAGCTTAACCCTGAAATACATCCTAGAGAAGAAAGAGAACAAAATTAAGAGGAGCCAAGAAGCAACCTAGAAAACAAGGACAGGACAAATAAGAAAACTCACTGTTCCATAGCATGGTTTATTATGCTTGGCCAGTGGCCTTTATATAGGATTACAATGGGTCCACTCAAGAATGCATGCAGCTCAATGATTGAGAAAATAATTAATAATTAACTTCTGCACGCAAACCCAAGGCTACAAAGATGCTCCTACAGGATTACACAATAACTAATAACTGAAATAGCTAGAAAAGAGAGAGAGAGTGCGCCGTAGATGCTGGGTGCTGTTCATAAGAGATTGGGTGCTGTCGATGAGAGATTGGGTGCTGTATAGGATGTGTTCAGCTTCGGGTGAATGCCCAGGCTATCTACGTCACATGCTGGCAGTCAAGAGGATCTCCGAAATACCAATATCCTGAAGTCTCTTGAACAAAACCTCTCTAGGATTGTGTACTCTTTTCGTCTACAAAGGAGCAAAACATTTTGGACGAGCGATGATGAGTCTTCACAATGTACTTTGAATTTTACTAAAACAATACACTCTGCTGTAGTTAGAATAATAAAGCTTGCGTGGAGAGGCAACCCTATCTCATGCCATTCACCATCTGCTACAATTTATGCTCCTTATTTTTCAGGTACAGTGTTCCATGTAACCTATAGTTACAAAGCTTTACAAACTGGTTAGAATACCAGATTTAGCAGATTGCATTTATTTAGTTTTCGTTTTAATTTATGTATGAAGTCTTTAAGGCATGTATTTCTACTTACACTCTTGATTCTCCATTTTGTCACACATTTTTATCTTGTCATCAATTATGAACTGTGTATTGATGCCTTTTCATCGTGTATCAAGATTTTCGGTGTTAAAGAAGACGCTGTGTTTTTAATGCAGGTTCTGCTTGGATGGCACTATCTCGAAAGTTTGTTGAATTCATGATCTGGGGATGGGACAATCTCCCTAGAACACTTCTCATGTACCATGCAAACATCATTTCTACACCAGAGTTTTACTTTCACACTGTTATTTGCAACTCCCCAGAATTTCGAAATACCACTGTCAACAGTGATCTGCATTATATATCATGGGACAATCCCCCAAAGCAGCACCCACGTTCGCTTGGGCTCAGAGACTTCAGAAGGATGGTACAGAGCAATGCCCCATTCGCAAGGAAGTTTAAGAAAAACGATCCGGTGCTTGACAAGATAGACAGAGAGCTTCTGGGTCGCAACATAAGCGGTGTTACTCCTGGTGGCTGGTGTATAGGAAAACAGAATGATCCTTGCTTGGTCGTGGGTGACAAAACATATTTTAAGCCTGGTCCTGGTTCAAAGAGGCTAGGGCAACTGATTTCCAGGCGCTTGACTAGGAAGAACTTTCGTGTCGGACAATGCAAGTGATCAAACCAGTTTTTCAGGTAGAGTTGCATGTGTGCTATGTGGGTGACCTTATTGATTGCAAGGTTTACTACCAAAATTCATTCAAAGACCTAACAAAAACAAAAGAAGTATTATTTTGCTTGCTGTGACTGAAGTCGGGCATCCTGGCCAGGGCCGCAGTTATTTTGAAGTTGGAAAGCCAGCACTCTCGCATGAAGAGTCTGGACTGAAAGTGAGATGCAATTTGCTCCTGAGACATTAATGCGACATAGGCCATCCTAGGGGTGAAAGTTAATGTATCGGAATGCATACCTGCAAGCTCCATGAAATTGCATGTACTAGATTTATAATTTGGTAGTGGAGGGATATACAATCAATATATAACATTGTACACGAGTGATTGCCATTAGCATATAGTTTGAGACATAATCCATTATTCTTGCGGAGACCATTCTTAAGTCATTCGCATTATAGGTATGTAACTAAATTTTAGTTACCAGTGATGTAGCTGGTGCCAATACTGACTTTCATTGCACTTGTACTAGTTTTTTTTAGCCATGATGAATCAGTAACAAGCTGGACTAATCTAGACGAGGCCCAGGATCTGCACTTGTGCTAGCTAATTTTAATAGTGACTACATTTTTATTTATTGTTTACTTGAATTCTTTGGGCTAACATTTTGGTTATTTCAATGGAGCTATCATTTTGTTTTCATTAAAGTTGCAGTAAAAAGTTTATAGGCATTATTGAATTCTTGAGTTGTTTAAATAAATTCTTTTACTTATTCGTGAGTGGATGATGTGAAATAGACAGATCTGCAACATTAACAATATAAAAGGAAGGTTCAAATTTTTGGATCTATATGTTGGATTTTCACATTCACCTCATTGGATCACTTCAAAATGTAATGATAATGGTTTGGAAATTTACTAAGGCTTGCGGGTTTTGGTGTAATCGAAAACCTCAACACGGTATCAGAGCCTTGGCCTAGGTTCGATTCCTCGATTTTTGTTTAAGGGTGTTGGATTTTCACACTTACCTCATTGAGAATTGATCATGTGTGTTGAAATGCTAACTGAAATAATGAAGGAAAAATAAACAAGAAAGAAAATCAAGAAAGCTTAACCGAAACCAAGACAAGAAACTGAATGGATTTGAATTTGTTATTCAACAACGATTCTCCGCACATTACATTTCATGGGCATTGTGATTATTTTACATCATGAACTGTCGTTATATAACTAATATATCGGAATAACACTGTCTAGTTACATTTACCCAAAATTACTAATTCGTTGTCAAACTAACAAACTCCACCTTGACAACAATTTTCCTAATCTCTTGCCCATGCCCATTCATCATCTTT
>APFE030752466.1:0-41056 GCA_000404065.3 Pinus taeda
TTATGAGGATTTAAAGTCCTATGACACCTCTGTCATTCAACACACTATCCCTCTCAAGCCCAATCAAAAACCCTTTAAACAGAAATTGAGGAGAATCAATCCTATGCTTCTCCCTTCAATTGAAAAAGAGGTACAAAAATGTTTAAAGTTGGCATCATAGCACCAATCAGATTCTCAGACTAGATTTCAAATTTGGTCCCTACAAGAAAGAAAACTGGTGAAATAAGGCTTTGTGTTGATCTAAGGAACTTGAATCAAGTGTCCCTAAAAGATAATTACCCCTTACCCAAGATGGATCACATCTTGCAAAGAGTAGTGGGGGGCTCAATAATTTCTTTACTTGATGGATTCTCAGGTTTCAACCAGATCCTAGTTCACCCTGATGATCAGGACAAAACAACATTCACAACCCCATGGGGAACCTTCAAATATGTCAAAATGCCTTTTGGGTTGAAAAATGCAGGAGCTACCTTTCAAAGAGCAATGGATATTGCGTTTGCCAAAGAAATTCACGATTTCCTTGTCATCTACTTAGATGACCTCACACCTTTCTCAAAATCTGACCAAGAACATTTGAAACATCTAAGGCAAATATTCATAACTTGTAGGAAATATGGAATTTTCTTAAATCCCAGGAAATCCCTGTTTGGTTTGGAAGAAGGCAAGTTATTGGGTCATATTATTTCAAAAGATGGCATTAGGATTGACCTAGACAGAGTACATGCCATCTTGCAAATGCCCCACCCAAGAAACATCAAAGAATTACAAGCATTCCTGGGGAAGATCAACTTCCTAAGGAGATTTATCCCAAATGGCAGAATTGAGCAGATTACTAAATAACATGCTAAAAAAGGATTCAAAAGTAAAATGGACAGTAGAAGCAAATCAAGCTTTTGACGGAATAAAATTGGCCCTTACCCAAACTCCAGTCTTAACAAATCCACAATTTGACAAAGAGTTTATCATATTCTCTTTTTCTTCCCAGCATACTATTGATGCTGTCTTGTTACAGAAAGATGACCAAGGAAATGAGAGACCTATTGCTTTCTTTAGTAGAGCTCTCAGAGATGCACCCCTGAAATATCAGATCATGGAAAAGCAAGCATATGCCTTGGTCAAAGCCATCAAAGACTTTAGAATTTATATCCTATACTCGCATGTTATAGCTTATGTACCAAGTCCCATTGTGAAGACATACTTACTCAAGAGAACTTAGAGGGCAGAAGAGGAAAATGGATTGCCAACATTTTAGAATTTGACATTGAAATAAAACCTACAAAACTGATAAAAGTGCAAGGTTTGGCCAAATTAATGTCTGAAACAAATTTCCAAGCCTTGGACATCAACCAACTGGACAGTGAACCAGAGCTGGCGACTCCAAAGATCAATGTAGCCTTTGAACAATCTCTGTGGTATTCTGACATCTGTTATATATTGCAAAACCTGTGTGCTCCCCCAGGATTGTCCAGAACTAAATCTAGGTTCTTAAAAATGAAAGCCTCAAGATTTTGTGTCATGGATGGCAATTTACTTTGGAAAAACCATGAGGGTATATTGCTAAACTGCTTAATTGAGAATGAGGCTAACAATGTCATGAAATAATTTCATGCAGGTGATTGTGGTGGACACTGTATTGGAAGTCCATTGTGGATAAAATACTAAGGGCTGGTTACTATTGGCCCACTTTGTTCCCTGATGTTAAAAATTTCACTACCTCATGCCATAAGTGTCAAATATTTGAGGGAAAGAGAAAATTACTGCCACTCCCTTGGAGGCCTATTGCAACAGAGAGACCTTTTCAGCAATGGGGCCTGGATTTCATTGGGGAAATTCATCCCTCATCTTCAGGCCAACATAGATAGATCCTCACAGCCACAGACTACTTCACCAAATGGATTGAGGCCATCCCATGTAGACAGGAAAATGATTCAATAATCATTAATTTTTTGGAGAATAACATATTGTCTAGATTTGGTTGCCCCAACAAGATAATAACAGATAATGCTGCTGCTTTTAGATCCAAGAAGATGGTGAACTTCTGCCACAAATTTCATATTACTTTGGGCCATTCCACTACATACTACCCTCAAGGGAATGGCCTAGCTGAATCATCAAATAAAAGCCTTTTAAACATCATAAAGAAGGTGTTGGAAGAAAATAAGAAGAATTGGCATAAGAAGCTTGTGAATGCCTTATGGGAAGATAGACTAACAACCAAGAGATCCATTGGGGTCAGCCCATATGAGTTAGTCTATGGATTAGAAGCCAAATTTCCTTCATCACTAGGGGTTCCTGTTATGAAACTTCTTCAAGAAAGTCAAGCTGAGCCTAATGACATGTAAAGAAGGATCAATCGAATAATATGTTTGCAGCAAACCAGAGACCAAGTTTATAGCAGAGTACAAGTTCTCCAAGAAAAGTTAAAGAAAGCTTTTGATAGAAGGACTAAGGCTGAAGATTTCAACGTAGGTGACAAAGTCCTCAAGTGGGATTCAAGAAGGGAAGATAAAGGAAAACATGGAAAATTTGATTCTCTTTGGAGAGGACCATTTATTATCCAAGCAGTGCAAGGAAACAACACCTACTTCCTAAAAAATCTGGATGAGACTGACTTAAATGAAGGTCCTGTCAATGGCAGGATGTTGAAGCATTATTTTGACTATTTTCCATGCATATAGCAGGGTCTTTGCTCCTGTACATAATCAGTTGTATATATCTTCTTTCAGCATATAAATAGTTCAGTTCAAAAAGGTTACTGTAAATAAGCAGAAAAAATCTTTATATTCCAGAAGTTCCACAGAGGTGACAGCCTCCAGTTTTGAAGTACAAAGAGAAAGTGTTCAAGTTTTGGTAGGAGCAGTCAAGGGCCAAGGCATTCTGACCTGCTGTTCTTGGTCTTTCAAAAGAAAAACCATCCCCAAGTGGAGCCACTGTTAGCTACCTATACCAATAGGTTTCATTTTTCATGATTGGCAGGGGAAGTGCCAATATGATCTACTTTGGTGACACAAAGATCTCATATTTTTTGTGGAAGAAGTATACCTACATTTGGTCAATGCTGCTCTATTTCAGAATGGGTGATCCAACAACCTAAGCTGGGTCATGCTAGGTTTCAATTTTTGTTGTATATTAGAGAAAGAAACCTGTCCAAACAGCTCAATCTTGGCAGGTAAAGTAGATAGGTAGAGAAAGAAGGTTCCCAACTACTTAATCTGGGGCCTTGGAAGCAATAAGGGTAGCTTTAGATAGAAAACCAAAAGAAAAAACCAAAGGAAAAGAAAAGGCACAAAAGGGTTTGCAAATCTAAGTGCAACCTCCTTGGAGTAACAAAAAATGCTAGGCAATAGAGTGGGTAGGCAGAGGGGGTTGCAGAAAGCATGGTTCATGGCATTTCAATGGCCTAAAGCAAAGGTAAAAACATGGCATCAGTACAAATTGCCTATTTGCAGTAGTCTTACAGAAACTTAATGAAGCATGTCTAACTTCCAAATCACCCCCTATCACATTCATGACTAACATCCCTATGCCTCCCATGTTCATAAAAGAAGTCAAAGTCTTTTGTTGGTTCTAGTTTCTTTAAGAGCCACATTTCTTGTGCAAAAAATTCTTTTCATTTTGATCTACTTCCTAAAAACTAAGTTGATTTCATATAAACAAACTAAGTATTCTACCCCCCCTCATATACCTTTTTCACTCATATTAACTACTAATCTATCGCTATTTAACTCCTTATACCCCCTATTCCCCCTACTACTATGTAAAATTGGCAAAAAACCCAAAAAAATACCTATATATCCCCTTCCCCGAGCATTATAGCTCTATATATCGTTTTTGAAAGTCTCAAGGGCCAAAACATTTGAGCGCAACCCAAAGAGTGCCAAGAAATTAATCCTAGGATTAATTCGGGATTTGCTCGGATTAATTAGCCAAAACCCGCTTTGAAAGTAAACCTTTGTAAAAACCCATTTTAACCCGTAACTTTGCAAAAAACCAAAAACCCACTTTTTCTAATGTTCCGCCGGGCACGCATTTCCAAAAATAATAATATTTTATGTTGCCCCGCCTTCCATATCATACTTGCAACTCATCAACCCGTCGACCGTCGGATGTGGGCTTTCCCATTCGACGGCCCACATGCATGTCGGACAGGCCTCAATCACCGAAAGTTACCACCCGAGAAACTGTCATAGGGTGATGTCAGGCCTCTGCCACGCGTCACCCCCAGATTTTCTCGGGTCCCCCTTTGACAATACCGCAACCGTATAGAGGGCGGTCAGAGAAAACCCACTTACCACTCTATTATACCACCTGCTCACGCCAGCACTACGCCCGCCCACGTCACTTCCACTCAGCGCCCTGTCGGCACCCCTGCCCGCCAGCGCTCCGACGTGTCCGCCACTTGTGCAATCCCCGTGGACCTCTCACAGATTACCACGTCACTCGATGATGTCATGCTGACGTCACCCGACCTTGACCCCACCTGATGATGTCATGCTGACGTCATCCAAAAAGCACACCAATACGCAAGAAGTCCATATTTTAGCCAATTTTCGCGTTTTTTCTCACTTTTGCTAAAAGAACTATTGCTCACCTCTGCATGTAAATTACGACCACCTGTCGCCAACCTGCAAAAATCAACCTGAAGGACGCTGCCGCCTCCCACCCACCTGCATTTGCGACCATTTCCGGCAATTCACCAGGTATTTACCCAAAGAATCCCCTCAGAGCTTAGTTTTGTACATAATTCTCCAAAATTGAAATAACAAGAGTAAAGCAACCTATTTACCAGCAAATTCCCAGTAAACCAGCATTCCTTTACAGGTGTAGAGCCGACATTCACCTACTGAACCCATATATAGTCACCTTTTCCGAAATTCCCACTCTGTCTGCGCATTCGTGGACTGAAAACCTGAAAGGCATAATTCACTGGGAAAACAGTGTTGTCAGTCCCTCAATTAACTCTCTTTGAGCATTCTACACCATTGTCACCATAGTTGCCTCATTTACCTTTACAATTGGCTTTACTTCCGCAAAATTAGCCCTCTGTGTTCTCCTGCAAACTAAAACCAGTTTCAGTACAAAGTCACAAGTACTACCCTGCCATGGAAACACCAGTAGCCCTAAATGTTCAACCTCTAAATGCCCCACATAGAGAGCTAGAGTGGAAGGCCCTGGGTGATAGAGATTACCAGATGCTAGACTGCACTTCCATGACCTCCAAATTCAATATCCACCTACTAAATGAGTTAAAAGCCCAATATCTTAGTGGAGCTGATACCTTAGGAATTTGGGACTCCAACATACCCATTTACAACCTTCCTCAAGTCAATGTCCTCCCATACTTGATAAATCAATGTCAGTCTAGCTATCACCCCTGTCAGAGATCTGTTCTCAGCGCTTCAGGCTCAGTATTGTTCCATATCACCCCTGAGGCCATTAATGAAATGCTGCACTTTCACACTACAAAGCCCCTAACTCCTCTCTCCATCCATGACTTAATAACGAAAGGGGGCAAGCTGTCCAATGCTCAAATTGCGAAGATTAGTCAGTTGTTTATCCAGCTACAATTTGAAGCTATGAGCACCACCCTTCCTATAGCTTATCAGTATCTTAATGAACTGGGAAAAATGCTGGTAGATTTGATCAGTTACATCCTGGGTTATGGGACATATGAGGATGTGGATGAAACCATTATGGCCATGCTGTCCATTTTCTCCCCTGGAATGCCTCCTGCTGTGCATTATGATTTTGCCACATTCATTGCCAATACGATTCATGAGCAATTGATGAATCTAGAAAGGGAAAAGGTGTCTAAATACACCAGGTATATATATATCATTTATTCTTGTTTTATCAACCTGATTCCTTCCCTGTCCCTCTCAAGAAGCTAAATGCCCAGGGAAGCCCAAGGTCTGTAGTATTTTGGTCTTTAGTGTGTCATCTTTTAGCTTATTCACCTTACACCTACTGTGAATTCATTGACCTTTTCATCCATCCAGCTATGACCTTGTTATTGGGTGTCCCTCCTCCCAGATTGACAGAGGAAATGCAAAGAATTCTTCACCTCTCAAAGCTACACATTGGTGGTGGTAATTTACCAAACCATACAGTATCGATATATGGTTGTGAGTTGAGTCCTTATGCGCCAAGATATGTCCCTATTGAGACTCTTTTCCCAGATTAGTTTTGGCAGTTTGGAAATGCAGCTTTTGTCCATTTCCAAAGTAAAACAAGAAGGTTCAACTAAAGGGAGAAATTCAGCTGGGCCTTTCGTACATTAAAGGGAGGAAGGATGGAAGGAAGCTGACCTGATCCTAGAGACCCTCAGACTACAAACCAGCTTCAAATGGGTGCCTTATGACCCTAATCATTTCATTTCCCTCAGGAGGATAAAATACAAATTGGGTGGCTACGCTCACGTGAAACTACCTCATATTGAGCAGTATGCCAATGCTTTAAGCTGGAAAGAGGGCACCCTAGAAGAGCCAATTGGTAGAGAGCAAATGCTTCAAAGAGAAGCGAAGAATATTGAAAAAGAGGCTGACTTAGAAACTTGTGGGCAGGTTTCTTCTTCCTGTCAAAGGCAAATTGGAGTAGCTGCCTCATCTTCCATAGCCCAGCAGCAAGCAGTCAGAATTGCCCAACAGGAATCAAACAAAGATAAAGGCAAGCAGGTGGAGCAGGAACAACCACCTCCTAAGACAGAGCAACAAATAGAACAACAAGCAGAAAAGGAGGTAGAACAACAAGAAAAACATCAAGAAGACGGGCAGCCTATGCAGCAAGAACAAATGGCTAAAGCCCCAACACCTACTGAGCAACAGGCTCAAGAGAATATGCCTCTTGGGAAAGAAAAGACAGTGGAGGCCTCAGTGCTTCAAACTCCACAAAAGGAGGAAAAGGGAAAGAAGAGGGACAGAGAACAGGAGACTCCCCTCACCACGTCCACAAATCAAGGGGAGAAAAGA
Organism: Pinus taeda; assembly: GCA_000404065.3. Lineage (NCBI taxonomy): Eukaryota > Viridiplantae > Streptophyta > Pinopsida > Pinales > Pinaceae > Pinus > Pinus taeda. Next base: position 6,969 of record APFE030752466.1, read on the forward strand.
TAGAGATTAAATCCCCTCTCTAAGGAAGAAATGCCTATGGGGCAATCGTTGGGAATGGGCCCACCAAGTATGGAGGCATCTTCCAGTTCCTTTCAGCAGGAACAAGAGAGAACCCTTGGAGGAGAGGTCAGCTCCTCAAGTCATCAAAGGAGAGCAGAGGCAGGCATCAAGCAACAATTTATTGATATCAAGAGGAGAAATGAGCCACTCAGGCTCCAAATCTACAACCAGTTGTTGAAGATGGCCCCTACCAATCAACAAAGGCTTATGTCAGCCTATGACATCACAGAAGGGAAAATGACCATGATTCATTTCATGCCCACTATGCTACAGCCACAGTCAGTTGCAGACTATATAAGAACCAACCTTGAGGTTCTTGCAAAGGACATCCACCCTATGGACCAAATAGAACTTCACAAGCAAACGGGTGAGATGGTCTATGCAACATTGGCAGACAAAACAATGTTGGCTAATAGGTTGGAAAATAGCCTAAACAATACAGCTGCCTAACTTGAGTTGGAGAAAGCATCCTCTCAGGCCAAAGACAACAGGATCAAGTCTTTGGAGGATATAATTATAGAGCTTGGGCATGACCCCAAGGATCCAAAGGCCATACAATCGCTATTGAAGATAAGAGATGCAGACCTTGCAGCCCTAAGAAATAAGGTGAAGCTCCCAACCACCATTCACCCCCAAACAGAAGAGGTTGCTCAGCAAAGACAAGACCAAGAGGTAGCTACATTGCTGGTAGCACTGCACAAACAGCTAGTGCAGACAGAAGGGAAGCTGGAGGACACAGAGGCTGCACTTCAGGCCGCCCTACAACAGAAAGAGGGAGGCCAGACTTCTCAGCCCCTTCCAGAGGTCATAAACCTTGAGGAGCCCCCACAGACTACCGCTCCTCCTATAGAGCAAGCAGCGCCATCAACATCAACATCAGCACCAGCACCAACTTCAGAGCAGGCTCCGAGCCTCGATATGCAGAAATTGATGAGTGGGATCAAGGTTCTCGAAGCCCAGATGATAGAGCTGAATGGAACCAAGGAGAATTTGGCTAAGCTGAATGAAAAATATGACAAATCCAAGCAGAATGTGGCTGAGAAAGGGAGAGAAATAAGAGCTCTCAAAGAGAAGATAAAGGAGCTGGAGAAAGAGCTCACCCTTGACAAAGTGGTGGCTGAGATCGGGACAGTTTTGTGGACCCACATTGGCCAATCAATAATGGATCAGTGGAAATACATTGAGACTATCCATGAGCAAATGGAGCTCATAGGCAAAGCACAGAAGGAAGTCCATAGAGCAAGGGCATCTCTAGGCAGTATGCCTGAGATAGCTAGCAGAATGATTAATGTGCTTGATAAATGGACAGGTCCTCAGCTGGCAGCAATTGGGATCTCCAACAGAACAGAAACTATCCAGCTGATAAAGAGGGTCCTCACGTTGAAAAGCCTGGTGCAAACATTGGATAGAAGAAGCCAGGACATGCAAACAGTGGTCAACAAGTTCATGGACAAGTTTGGAGCATTACAGGGCAGAGGTCTTCCTAGCTTGCTCAACAGTGCAGGGAGACTACTATGACATGAGGTGTATGCGAAAAGGGTGAACACATTTTCCACCAATCAGATCAGTCAAGGACCAAGCACCTCACAGGTAATAGGGCCAGCATCTTGGCAAAGTCTCTATGACAAAATAGAGAACTTGTTTTTCATTATGAATGAGATCAGCGATTTGTTTGAAGTTCCTCCTAACTTCTACAAATACACAGAGGCAGATGAGACCTTAGATGCAATTTTGAGGCATCAATTGCCTACACAGGAATGGTGGACCTCAATGATATAGTTATTACTTTAAGCAGGAGGTTTTCATCAAAGTTTTTTCATCGAAATATATAAGTCATCATATTCAGAAAGTGTGATGCATACACTATGACTGGAAAAAGTGGAATGAGCCAACTCAGCAGGAAGATTCGGCCACCAAAAGAAACAATGACAGCTACAGGTAACAGGGACGAGAAAGCTACAGCATGATAGAGTATAAAGACACATCATTCAACATTAAATCAGAACGCTCAACCGACTCAGTGTCCTCCAAAGGTCAAGAAGAGTTATGACAACATTAAAGACCATTTATCTTACATTTAGAGTAGCAATAACTTTCTTATCTGCTATTTTGTAAAGTTGGTGAGCGTAGTTAATCTATCAAATGACTCAGCATTCAGATATTTTGTAAAACCTATTGTATATATTTCCCCTCACATAAACTTTCAAGGGGTTGGTGTTTTTTTGTTCTCTTGTGAAAAAATGAGAACTCGGCTGTAACTTCTGAAGGATGATATAAATAAAGCTTGGAGTTTACAGGAATTGGGTCTTACTGATGCATGTTGTGTTGGAACCATTGAATGCTACAGGATTCTATTGCTATGGCTTAATATAATAAGTGTTTCTCTATCTCTGTTAATGTTTGTTATTTGTTTAAACCTCACATCTCCCATATGTTGTTCTAAATAATAGGAAGAAAGAAAAAGAATAGCTCAGGATTTGTCGATGGAGACATCCTGATCTCATTCTATCTTCACTATAAATGTTTTCTATAACTTCAGCTGTTTAAATTGGAATTCTTAACTGCTCCAATAAGCCCTGAATATTTCACATTTACTATTTAGTAATTCATGTATGCTACTAAGTAGAAATTATTGTTTAAATTGTTATCACACTGTCGGTAATTCCATTCCACATTGTTTCACTCACGAATCAGAAATTTATATTAAGAATAGCCATCTAGCCTTGTAGTAAAACTTTCTCCATCACAGGCACCACGACTATCTCAGATTTCTGACTCCACATACCCAATGGATTAGTATCTTCCACACATTTCATGCCCTTCTCACAACAACAGTTCACAACCACAGTCTGAAACTAAAAACTAAAACTTATAGCTAGCCTAAAATCTTCACAAAACAGAGCCCAAACTTAAAAGAGAGAGCCCTCTCTAATTATAGATAGGCTAGGATCTATAATCCAAAGCTTGGTTAGTGGTTACCCCGGTCGTATTCCCTTGGGAGTCATAGGGAACAACCTGGGTGTTAACATAAATGGCGACTCCACTGGTGACAACCTCAGGATTTTCTAATTGCTGTGTATTTCCTAAAGCTACAGGTGAAGCTTGAATGTTAGCCAGGAAGCCTTCAAAACTATTTATGTTTTACATTAACAAGTTTACATAAAAGCTGCTTCAGTCTATCTTCATACTAGCTTTGAGACATACACAGCCATTCCAAAATCTTGTCTGGCCCTTACAGATACAAGAAAATTCTAAAAATACTCAAAAACAAGTTCAGAAGCTGGCTCCCAAGAAGAATCAACGGTATACAAGGTCAAATCCTGACCCTAACCCACCAACTGTTTTTGAAAACCCTAACACAATCCCTAAAAACATTAGGAAGCAACAAAGATAGGAAAATCCTTCTGACTTGAGCCCGGAGACAGTCTATCTTAACCCTGTTCCCACTCCAATCAAGGTTCTATTCCGGTCTACCCCTGGTTCCCCTAGTTCACCATCTACATCTCAAAGCCCTCCTTTCACACCTTCATCCACTTCACATATTCCCTTGACCAACACTGTAATCTCTGCCATACCTATTACCCCTATTGTCCCAATAGTTCCTGTTGTCCTGTTTATCCTTGTCAATCCTATAAACCCTGCAAATATGGCTAATAGATATGCACCCCTGCAGTTACCTGCTAATGCTGCATCCCTGCCTCATGACTACCAATCCAAAATCTCATACTTTGACTCTATTGGCCCTTTCACAGCTATTCATCATGCCAGAAGGATGCAAGATCATTTTGAGAACTATGAAATTGATGATGACAGTGTGAGAATGAGAATTTTTGTTCAGAGCCTGACAGGTGATGTAAGAACCTGGTTTAGATCACTCACTGCAAATACGATAACAACTCCTGATGAGCTTTACCAAGACTTTACTAATATATGGGAAAAGAAGAAAGATCCCTTGCACATACTGGGTGAATATGATATAATCAAACGAGGTCCTCAGGAGACCGTTTTGGAGTATTGTGCAAGATTCAACAATGTATATAACGCTATACCACATAATTTAAGACCTCCCCCTGATTTAGCTTTGTAAAAATTTCCTGATGGTTTTGACCCTGATATGGCATATCAGTTGAAGGAAAGAGCCCCTGAAACCCTTGAAGATGCCCAAAAAGTTGCTGTCATAGTAGAGGCTAACCTAATTGCCAAAAGAAACAGGGCAAGATTGGAAAAGAGAACTACCTTCAAAGAAGAACCCTCACCCTTTGATCAAAAACTGGATGCAATACTCACTGGTATGAAGAGGTTGGGTGACAGAGTAGAATCAGTTGAGAGAAAGTCATCATGGGAAGCACCACAAAATAACCCTATCAGGAATCCAAATTTAGGAGAAATCAAAACCCAAACGTTGGCAAGGCCAGTTCTGATCCAGAGATAAGACCTCCATTCTAGGAAAACTATACTGAAGCATCCACTTCAAATGAGCAAGTAGATGACACCCACATTAACCTAATGGGCCTGAATGATGAGCAGTAAGTTTTTCTGAGTCATGAAGATCACAAAGAAGATGACATTAAGTAGTTCCAAACCAAGTCAGGTGAGTCATTTGACTTTAAACAAGGTTATGACACAACTGTTTATGAAGTTCATAAGCAATGAAAGCTAAGAAGCAGAAATATAAATGTAACACACCCTGAAAAAGCAAAGGACAGCCTGCAGCCCAAAAAAGCCATAGTCACAGAACCATATGACAAAACTGATTCAGCTACAAATGAAATAACCGTTGAAGAAGTAACTGAATTATTTCCCTCAAAACAACAGCCAATGGCTGCATCATCTTTGCAGCCTAATCGAAGTAATACTCCTCAAGAGATGAGTAAAAAGGATAAGTCTCATGATCAAGATAAGAATCAAGAGGAAAACTTAATAAACAAGGAAAAGATTGTCACCCACAATACCAAGATCCAATCTGAAAGACCTTTTGACTTAGAAGCTGAAATTGGCAAATTGAAGATAGTTATTCCTCTGTCAGAATTAGCCAAGCATGACATTTACAAACAACAAATCAAGAAGTCCCTTCAACTTACTCATAATAAAGATAATGTCAATGTGTTAGATGATACCCCAGAATTGCTTTTCGGTCCAGAGGTTGATGGAAAGACAGCAGTTACAGGGATCTTACCTTTCTATGTCAGCTTGCATGTTCATGATAAGATACTACATAATGCAATGTTTGATTCAGGCGCCTCTCACAACCTTATGCCTAAATCAGTGATGGAGAGGCTCAACCTAGAAATTAAGAGACCTTATAAGGACTTGTTTTCATTTGACTCCAGCCAAGTCAAATGTTTAGGCTTAATAAAAGATCTTTGTGTGTCACTTGTCCAGTACCCAAATAAAACAATTCTTATGGATGTTGTAGTTGTTGATATCCCACCCAAATATGGAATGTTGTTATCAAGATCATGGGGGGCTAAACTCCAAGATTCCCTACAATTAGACATGTCATATTCCACCATCTCAGTCTTTGGTCAACCCAAGAGGCTATATAGAGAGTCACTTATGAAATACATGGTCAACAGTGAAGACAAGCCTCAAAACTTTCCCATATATGTTGTCCATTCTGACATAGACTCCTATATTCTCTTCAATGACAATACAGGTCCCACAAATGATGAAGAAACCTAGACAGTCAAAAAAGATCGGCATATAAATGAATAAACTCCTGATCTAGAAATATTGGTTGAGAAATCAACAAACAAAAATGTTCAAGAAGACAAACCAAATGTAAGCCAAAATCTCAAATTGTTGATGCCAAGTCCCACAACAGTTGACAATCCTTCCCTTAATAAAGAAGTCCTCTGGTTTCTTGAATTCAATGGGTCAGTCAACAAATTAGGGGCAGGAGCAGGGGTTTGGATACATAACAAACAAAACAATCATGCAGAGGGCCGAGCCTATAAGTTAAACTTCAGGTGCACCAACAATATGGCAGAATATGAAGCTCTCTTACTAGGCCTCAAGCTAGTAAAATCCTTACAAGCCATAAAAGTTTCAATCCTAGGAGACTCATACCTAATTATCAACCAAGTAAAGGGAAATTTTGTCACTAATGACAAAAGACTGAGATCTTATAGATCTGCTGCTGCTGAAATACTAAATTCCTTCACTGAATTTCAAATTACCAAAATTCCTAGAACCCATAACCTTCATGCTCATAGTTTGGCCACATTTTCAAGCACTTTTAAACTACCTTTTGAACCCCAGCATCGCTTTATAGCTGAGATAAAACACAGACCTTCTGTCCCAAACAATGTCAAGGATTGGCAAGTATTTGAGGATGATACACAAATAAACAATTTCTTGACTCTCCAGCAAGAATTTTCAGGACTGAACATTGATACAGAGGCTGCAAGTGATTCACAAATACTAGGTGAGCTACACCAAACAAATATCTCACTCAAAACAGCAAATCAAATGCTTTGTCCAACAAACTTTTACCAGGAGAAAATACAAGAACTTGAACAATTTCATTCTGAGGAAATAGCTGATACTGAAGCTGAAGTTATACAATGGAAAGACAATTTTCTTCCAACGGGCCTAACTCCATTAGAGGACATTTTTGACTCAAATGATGTCCCTAGAAAACCAAAATTGCAGCCCCTTAATGCTGCCATTGAAGAGTGCAACATTGGAACTGTTGAAAAGCCCAAGATAATTAAATTGTCTACATCTTTACCACCTGATCAAAAGCCTAAATACATTGACCTCTTTAAAGAATTCCAAGATGTCTTTGCATGGAGTTATGAGGATTTAAAGTCCTATGATACCTCCGTCATTCAACATACTATCCCTCGCAAGCCCAATCAAAAACCCTTTAAATAGAAGTTGAGGAGAATCAATCCTATACTCCTCCCTTCAATTGAAAAAGAGGTACAAAAAATGTTTAAAGATGGCATCATAGCACCAATCAGATTCTCAGAATGGATTTCAAATTTGGTCCCTACAAGAAAGAAAACTAGTGAAATAAGGCTTTGTGTTGATCTAAGGAACTTGAATCAAGTGTCCCTAAAAGATAATTACCCCTTACCCAATATGGATCACATCTTGCAAAGAGTAGTGGGGGCTTCAAGAATTTCTTTACTTGATGGATTCTCAGGTTTCAACCAGATCCTAGTTCACCCTGATGATCAGGACAAAAAAGCATTCACAACCCCATGGGGAACCTTCAAATATGTCAAAATGCCTTTTGGGTTGAAAAATGCAGGAGCTACCTTTCAAAGAGCAATGGATATTGCGTTTGCCGAAGAAATTCGTGATTTCCTTGTCATCTACTTAGATGACCTCACACCTTTCTCAAAATCTGACCTAGAACATTTGAAACATCTTAGGCAAATATTCATAACTTGTAGGAAATATGGAATTTCCTTAAATCCCAAGAAATCCCTGTTTGGTTTGGAAGAAGGAAAGTTATTGGGTCATATTATTTCAAAGGATGGCATTAGGATTGACCCAGACAGAATACAGGCCATCTTGCAAATGCCCCATCCAAGAAACATCAAAGAATTACAAGCATTCCTGGGGAAGATCAACTTCCTAAGGAGATTTATCCCAAATTTGGCAGAATTGAGCAGATCACTAAATAACATGCTAAAAAAGGATTCAAAAGTGAAATGGACAGTAGAAGAAAATCAAGCTTTTGAAGGAATAAAATTGGCCCTCACCCAAACTCCAGTCTTAACAAATCCACAATTTGACAAAGAGTTTATCATTTTCTCTTTTGCTTCCCAGCATATTATTGCTACTGTCTTGTTACAGAAAGATGACCAAGGAAATGAGAGACCTATTGCTTTCTTTAGTAGAGCTCTCAGAGATGCACCCCTGAAATATCAGATCATGGAAAAGCAAGCATATGCCTTGATCAAAGCTATCAAAGACTTTAGAATTTATATCCTATACTCCCATGTTATAGCTTATGTACCAAGTCCCATTGTGAAAGACATACTTACTCAAGAGAACTTAGAGGGCAGAAGAGGAAAATGGATTGCCAACATTTTAGAATTTGACATTGAAATAAAACCTACAAAACTGATAAAAGGGCAAGGTTTGGCCAAATTAATGTCTAAAACATATTTCCAAGCCTTGGACATCAACCAACTGGACAGTGAACCGGAGCTGGCGACTCCAAAGATCAATGTAGCCTTTGAACAATCTCTGTGGTATTTTGATATCTGTTATATACTGCAAAACCTATGTGCTCCCGCAGGATTTTCCAGAACTAAATGTAGGTTCCTAAAAATGAAAGCCTCAAGATTTTGTGTCATGGATGGCAATTTGCTTTGGAAAAGCCATGAGGGTATATTGCTAAACTGCTTAGTTGAGAATGAGGCTAACAATGTCATGAAATAATTTCATGCAGGAGATTGTGGTGGACACTTGTATTGGAAGTCCACTGTGGATAAAATACTGAGGGCTGGGTACTATTGGCCCACTTTGTTCCATGATGTTAAAAATTTCACTACCTCATGCCATAAGTGTCAAATATTTGAGGGAAAGAGAAAATTACTGCCACTCCCTTTGAGGCCTATTGCAACAGAGAGACCTTTTCAGCAATGGGGCTTGGATTTCATTGGGGAAATTCATCCTTCATCTTCAGGCCAACATAGATGGATCCTCACAGCCACAGACTACTTCACCAAATGGATTGAGGCCATCCCATGTAGACAGGCAAATGATTCAACAATCATTCAGTTTTTGGAGAATAACATATTGTCTAGATTTGGTTGCCCCAACAAGATAATAACAGACAATGCTGCTGCTTTTAGATCCAAGAAGATGGTGAACTTCTGCCACAAATTTCATATCACTTTGGGCCATTCCACTGCATACTACCCTCAAGGGAATGGCCTAGTAGAATCATCAAATAAAAGCCTTGTAAACATCATAAAGAAGGTGTTAGAATAAAATAAGAAGAATTGGCATAAGAAGCTTGTGAATGCCTTATGGGCAGATAAACTAACAACCAAGAGATCCATTGGGGTCAGCCCATATGAGTTAGTCTATGGATTAGAAGCCAAATTTCCTTCATCACTAGGGGTTCCTGTTATGAAACTTCTTCAAGAAAGTCAAGCTGAGCCTAATGACATGCAAAGAAGGATCAATCAGATAATATGTTTGCAGCAAACTAGAGACCAAGTTTATAGCAGAGTACAAGTTCTACAAGAAAAGTTTAAAAAAGCTTTTGATAGAAGGACTAAGGCTGAAGATTTCAGCGTAGGTGACAAAGTCCTCAAGTGGGATCCAAGAAGGGAAGATAAAGGAAAACATGGAAAATTTGATTCTCTTTGGAGAGGACCATTTATTATCCAAGTAGTGCAAGGAAACAACACTTACTTCCTAAAAAATCTCGATGAAACTGACTTAAATGAAGGTCCTGTGAATGGCAGGATGTTGAAGCACTATTTTGACTACTTTCCATGTATATAGCAGGGTCTTTTCTCCTGTACATAATCAGTTGTATATATTTTCTTTCAGCATACAAATAGTTCAGTTTAAAAGGCTGTTGTAAATAAGCAGAACAAAGGCTCTATATTCCAGAAGTTCCACAGAGGTGACAGCCTCCAGTTTTGAAGTACAAGGAGAAAGTTTTTTAAGTTTTGGTAGAAGAAGTCAAGGGCCAAGGCATTCTGACCTGCTGTTCTTGGTTTTTCAAAAAGAAAAACCATCCCCAAGTGGAGCCACTATTAGCTACCTATACCAATAGGTTTCATTTTTCATGATTGGCAGGGGAAGTGCCAATATGATCTACTTTGGTGATACAAAGATCTCATATTCTTGTGGAAGAAATATACTTACATTTGGTTGATGCTGCCCTACTTTGGATGGGTGATCCAAAGCCTAACTGGGTCATGCCAGTTTCAATTTTTTTGTTGTAGATTAGAGAAAGAAATCTGTCCAAACAGTTCAATCTTGGCAGGTAAAGTAGATAGGTAGAGAATGAAGGTTCCCAACTACCTAATCTGGGGCCTTGGAAGTAATAAGGATAGTTTTAGATAGAAAATCAAAATAAAATCCAAAGGAAAAGAAAAGGCACAGAAGGGTTTGCAAGTCTAAGTGCACCCTCCTTGGAGTAACAAAAAAATGCTAGGCAAATAGAGTGGGTAGGTAGATGGGGTTGCAGAAAGCATGGTTTATGGCATTTCACTGGCCTAAAGCAAAGGTAAAAACATGGTGCCAGTGCAGATTTCCTATTTCAGCAGTCTTACAGCAACTTAATGAAGCATGTCTAACTTCTAGATTACCCCCCATCACATCCATGGCTAACATCCCTATGCCACCCATGTTCATGAAAGAAAGTCAATGTCTTTTGTTGGTTCTAGTTTCTTTAAGAGCCACATTTCTTGTGTAAAAATTCTTTTCATTTTGATCTACTTCCTAAAAACTAAGTTGATTTCATATAACAGCTTAGTATTTTACCCCCATCATCCACCCCTTTTCACTCATATTAACTACTAACCTATCACTATTTAACTCCTTATACCCCCTATTCCCCCTATTACTATGTAAAATTTGGCAAAAAACCCAAAAAATCTATGTATCCCCTTCCCCGAGCATTATAGCTCTATGTATGGTTTTGAACGTTTTCAAGCACAAAAACATTGAGCGCGACCCAAAGAGCGCCGAAAAATTAATCTTGGGATTAATCCAGGATTTGCTCGGATTAATAACCAAAACCCGCTTTGTAAACAAACCTTGCAAATAAACCAAAAAACCCACTTGTCATAAAGTTCCGCTAGGCACGCATTTCAATGGATAATCATATTTTATTCGTCCGCGCAGTCTATATTGCCCTCGTGTCTCATCAACCCGTCGACCGTCGGATCTGGGCTTTCCCATCCGACGGCCCACATGCATATCGAACGGGCCCCGATCACCCAACGTTACCGCCCGAGAAACTGTCAGAGGGTGACGTCAGGCCTCTGCCACGCATCGCCCCCATATCTTCTCGGGCCGCCCTCTGACAATACCGTGACCGTATACAGAGCGGTCCGAGAAAACCCACTTACCGCTGTATTATACCGCCTGCCCACGTCAGCGCTACGCCTGCCCACGTCATTTCCACTCGGCGCCCTGTCAGCACCCCTGACCGTCAGCACTCCGACGTGTCCGCCACCTATGCAATCCCCGTGGACCACTCACAGACTGCCACGTCACTCGATGACGTCATGATGATGTCACCTGACCTTGACCCCACCTGATGACGTCATGCTGACGTCATCCAAAAAAGCGCGCCAATAACCCAAAAAGTCCATATTTAGCCAAATTTCGTGTTTTTTCTCACTTTTGCTAAAAGAACTATTGCTCACCTCTGCATGTAAATTACGACCTTCTGCCGCCAACTTGCAGAAATCGACCCGAAGACCGTTGGCGCCTCCAACCCACCTGTATTTGTGACCGTTGCCGGCAATTCACCAGGTATTTATCCAAAGCTTCCCCTCAGCATTTGGTTATATCCATAATTCTCCAGAACTGAATTAACAAGAGGAAGGCAACCTGTATTTACCAGCAAATCCCCGGTAAACCAGCACTCCTTTACAGTTGTAGGGTCGAAATTCACCTGCTGAACCCACATATAGTCACCTTTTCCTAAATTCACAGTCTGTCCGCGCATTCGTGGACTGAGAACCTGAGAGGCACTAATTCACCAGGAAAACAGTGTTGCTAGTCCCTGCAGTTGCTCAATTAACTCTCTTTTGAGCATTTTACACCATTGTCACCACTGTTACCTCATTTTCTCTTACAATTGGCTTTACTTCTGCAAAAATAGCCCTCTGTGTTGTTCTGCCCACTCAAATCAGTTCCAGTACAAGTCATAAATACTGCTTAGCCATGGAAACACCAGTAGCCCTGAATGTTCAACCTCTGAATGCCCCACACAGAGAGCTAGAGTGGAAGGCCCTGGGTGATAGAGATTACCAGATGCTAGACTCAACTGCCATGACTTCCAAATTTAATATTCACCTGTTGAATGAGTTAAAAGCCCAATATCTCAGTGGAGCTGATATCGTAGGGATTTGGGACTCCAACTTGCCCATTTACAATCTTCCTCAAGTCAATGTCCTCCCAGACTTGATAAATCAATGCCGTTCCAGCTATGATCCATGTCAAAGAGCTGTTCTCAGCCCCTCAGGCTTAGTATTGTTTCATATTACCCCTGGGACCATTAATGAGATGCTGCACTTTCACACTGAAAAGCCCCTAACTCCTCTCTCCATCAATGACTTGATAAAGAAAGGGGGCAAGCTGTCCAGTGCTCAGATCATGAAGATTAACCAGTTATTTATTTAGCCAGAATTTGAAGCTCTGAGTAGAGCCCTTCCTATAGCATATCAATATCTCAACGAGCTGGGAAAAATGCTTGTGGATTTGATCAGTTACATCCTGGGTTATGGGACATATGAGGATGTTGATGAAACCATTATGGCCATGCTGTCCATATTCTCCCCTGGAATGCCTCCTGCTGTGCACTGTGATTTTGCTACATATATTGCCAATAAGATTCATGAACAATTGATGAATCTAGAAAGGGAAAAGGTGTTTAGATATACTAGGTACATCTATCACTTGTTCTTGTTTTATCAGCCTGATGCTTTCCCTGTTCCTCTCAAGAAGTTAAATGCCCAAGGAAACCCAAGGTATGTAGTGTTTTGGTCTTCAGTCTTTCATGATGTATCCTATTCAACTTACACCTACTGTGAATTCATAGACCTTTTTATCCATCCAACTATGACCTTGTTATTGGGTGTCCCTCCTCCTAGATTGACAGATGAGATGCAAAGGATTCTTCAACTCTCAAAGGTCTACAGCATTGGTGATTGGTACTTTTACCAACACCATACAGTAATCAGAATATATGGCTGTGAGTTGAGCCCTTATAGGCTGCCAAGATATGTCCCTATGAGACTTTTTGCCTTAGAGTATTTTAGGCACTTTGGAAATACAGACTTTGTCCATTTCCAAAGTAAAAACAAGAAGGTACAACTAAGAGTGAGGAACCAGCTTGGCCCATTTCTATACAACAAAAGGGAGGAAGGATGGAAGGAAGCTAATATGATCCTAGAGACCCTCAAATTACAAACCAGTTTCAAATGGGTACCTTATGACCCTGGTCATTTCATTTCCCTCAAGAGGGTAAAATACAAATTGGGTGGCTATGTTCACGTGAAATTGCCTCATATTGAGAAATATGCCAATTTATTAAGCTGGAAAGAGGGCACTCTAGAAGAGCCAGTGGGTAGAGCGCAAATGCTACAAAGAGAAGCAAAGAATATTGAGAAAGAGGCTGGCTTGGAAACTTGTGGGCAGGTTTCCTCTTCCTACCAAAAGCAACTTGGAGCAGCTGCCTCATCTTCTACAGCCCAGCAACAAGCAACCGGAACTGCTCAACAGGAATCAAGCAAGGATAAAGGCAAGCAGATTGAGCAGGAACAACCACCTCCTATGGCAGAACAGCAACCAGAAAAGCAGGTAGATCAGCAAGAAAAAGGGCAAAAAGAGGGGCAACCATTACAGCAAGAACAAACAGCTGAAGCCCCAATATCCACTGAGCAACAGGCTCAAGAGAATATGCCTCCTAGGCAAGAAAAGACAGTGGAGGCCTCAGTGCTGCAAACTCCACAGAAAGAAGAAAAGGGGAAGAAGAGGGATAGAGAGTAGGAGACTCCCCTCACCACATCCACAAATCAAGGGGAGAAAAGGCAGAGATTGAATCCCCTCTCCGAAGAAGAAATGCCTATTGGGCAATCATTGGGCATGGGCCCACCAAGCATGGAAGCATCTGCCAGTTCCTTTCAGCAGGAACAAGAGAGAACTCTTGGAGGAGAGGTCAGCTCCTCAAGTCAGCAAAGGAGAGCAGAGACAGGCATTAAGCAACAATTCATTGATAATAAAAGGAGAAATGAGCCACTCAGGCTCCAAATCTACAACCAGTTGCTTAAGATGGCCCCTAGTAATCAGCAGAGGCTTATGTCAGCCTATGACATAACAGAAGGAAAAATGACCATGAGTCATTTCATGCCCACCATGCTACAGCCACAGTCAGCTGCAGACTATATAAGAACCAACCTTGAGGTTCTTGCCAAAGACATCCACCCTATGGACCAAATAGAGCTTCACAAACAAACAGGTGAGATGGTCTATGCAACACTGGCAGATAAAACACTGTTGGCAAATAGGTTGGAAAACAGCCTAAACAATACAGCTGCCCAACTTGAGTTGGAGAAAGCATCCTCTCAGGCCAAAGACAACAGGATCAAGTCTTTGGAGGATATAATCATAGAGCTTGGGCATGACCCAAAGGATCCAAAGGCTATACAAACGCTGGTAAAAATAAGAGATGCAAACCTTGCAGCTCTAAGAAAGAAGATTAAAATCCCAGCAACCATTCACCCTCAAACAGAAGAGGTTACCCAGCAAAGACAGGACCAGGAGGTAGAAACATTGCTGGTATCACTGCACAAACAGCTAGTGCAAACAGAGGGGAAGCTGGAGGAGACAGAGGCTGCACTGCAGGAAACCCTACAACAGAAAGAAGGAGGTCAAACTTCTTAGCCCCCTCCAGAGGTCATAAACCTTGAGGAGCCCCCACAGACTACTGCTCCTCCCACAGAGCAGACAACTCCATCAACATCAACATCAGCACCAGCACCAACCTCAGAGCAGCCTCCAAGCCTTGATATGCAGAAGTTGATGAGGGAAATCAAGGTCCTAGAAGCCCAGATGACAGAGCTAAATGGAGCCAAGGAGAATTTAGCTAAGCTGAATGAAAAATATGACAAATCCAAGCAGAATGTAACTGAAAAAGGGAGAGAAATAAAAGCTCTCAAAGAAAAGATAAAGGAGCTGGAGAAAGAGCTCACCCCTGACAAAGTGGTGGCTAAGGTCAAGACAGTTTTGTGGACCCACATTGGCCAATCAATAACGGATCAGTGGCAATATATTGAGACTATCCATGAGCAAATGGAGCTCATAGGCAAAGCACAGAAGGAAGTCCATAGAGCAAGGGCATCTCTAGGCAGTATGCCTAAGATAGCCAACAGAATGATCAATGTGCTTAATAACTGGACAGGTCCTCAGCTGGCAGCAATAGGAATCTCCAACAGAACTGAAACCATCCAGCTGATAAAGAGGGTCCTCACATTGAAAAGCCTGGTACAAACATTGGATAAAAGAAGCCAAGACATGCAAACAGAAGTCAGCAAATTCATGGATAAGTTTGCAGCATTATAGGGCAGAGGTCTTCCTGGCTTGCTGAACAGCGCAGGGAAACTGCTGTCACATGAGATTTATGCAAAAAGGGTGAACACATTTGCCACCAATCAGATCAGTCAAGGATCAAGTACTTCAGAGGTAACAGGGCCAGCATCTAGGCAAAGTCTCTATGACAGAGTAGAGAACTTATTTTTTATTATGAATGAGATCAAACATTTGTTTGAAGTGCCTCCAAACTTCTACAAATACACAGAGGCAGATGAAACCTTAGGCACAATTTTGGGACATCAATTGCCTACACAGGAGTGGTGGACCAGTATGATACAGCTATTGCTGTAAACAAGAGGCTTCCATCAATGTTTTTTCATCAAAAAGCATAGGTCATCATGTTCAGAAAATGTGATGCATACACTATGACTGGAGAAGAGTGGAATGAGCCAACTCAGCAGGAAGATTCGGCCACTAAAAGCAACACTGACAGCTACAGGTAACAGGGCCGAGAAAGCTACAGCATGACAATGCATAAAGACACATCATTCAACATTAATGCAGAACGCTCAACCGACTCAGTGGCCTCCAAAGGTCAAGAAGATTTCTGACAGAATTAAAGACTATTGATTTTACATTTAGGGCAGCAATAACTTCCTTATCTGCTATTTTGTAAAGTTGGTGAGTGTATTTAATTTATCAAATGACTCAGCGGTTCAGATATTTTGTGAAACCGATTGTATATATTCCCCCTCGCATAAGCTTGCAGGGGGGTGGTGATTGTTGTTGTTTCTTGTTAAGAAGAAGAACTCGGCTGTAATTTCCAAAAGAATGATATAGACAAAGCTTGGAGTTTTCAGGAATTGAGTCTTACTGATGCATGCTGTCTTGTTACCATTGAATGCTATAGGATTCTAGTTCTATGGCTTAATATAATACGTATTCTCTATCTCTGTTAATGTTTTATTATTTGTTTACCTCACATCTCTCATATGTTGTTCTAAATCTAGGAAGAGAGAAAAAGAATTGCTCAGGATTTGTCCATGGAGACACCCTGATCTCAATCTGTCTTTGCTATAAATGTTTTCTATGACTTCAGCTGTTTAATTGGAATTCTTAACTGCTCCAATAAACCCTGAATATTTCACAGTTACTATTTAGTAATTCATGTACGCTGCTAAGTAGAAATTGTTGTTCAAATTGTTATCACACTGTTTGTAATTCCATTTCCCACTGTTTCACTCACTAATCAGAAGTTATATTAAGAATAGCCATCTAGCCTTGTAGTAAAACTTTCTCCATAATAGGCACCAGGACTGTCTCACATTTCTGACTCCATATGCCCAATGGACTAGCATCTTTCACACACTTCATGCCCTTCTCACAACAACAGTTCACCAACCAAAGTCTCAAACAAAAAACTAAAACTTATAACTAGCCTAAAATCTTCACAAAACAAAGCTAAAACTTAAAGAGAGAGCCCTCTCTGATTATAGGTAGGCTAGGACCTATACTCCAAAGCTTGGTTAGTGGTTACCCCGGCCGTATTCCCTTGGGAGTCATAGGGAACAACCTGGGTGTTAACAGGACCACTGTGAGGTCGAACTGAACTTTTAACCAGGGTTGGAATATAGCTTTGTTGAACAGTTTCGGGACTAGTAGTATTAGAATCTTCTTCTCGCTTAAGTTTCCTGAGGTTTTTTGGAATTAAATTTGGATTTTCAAAAGCAACAGGGGGATCTGGGTCAAGATTTGACCTTGTATAACAAGTTTTCTTCTTTGGAGCCAGCTTCTAAATTTATTTTCTTAGTGTTTTATGAGAGGTTTTATAGTCACAGCTTTTAAGCAGTACTTCCCAAGAGATTCGTTTGAAAAACAGGAAGCTTGATTCCTTCTAAGTTGTAAATTGAAACTGAGGGAGTTTCCCCAACGGAGTCGCTAATGATGTTATCACTCAGGTTGTTCCCTGCTTCCTATAGGGAATACGACCGAGGTAACCACTAACCAGTCTTTTAGCTACAGGTCCTAGCCTACCTGCAACCAGAGAGGGCTCTCTCTTTATAATTTAGCATTGTTTTGGGGGTGATTTTAGGCTAGTTATGGTGCATAGATTTTGTTTTAAAATTGGTTGGAAGATGAATTCAAACAGAGCTGGTGTACAGATTACAGAACAGTCTGAACCATTGGGCAATGGAGTTCATGATGGTGTACTGCTGAAGTATTTCTTTGAGGAAATGGTATTGCTACAAAGCCAGATAGGCACTTATGGAACAATTCTTCAAATTTGGGAGATGAAAGCATGAAATCAGTGAGTGAAAGGCAGTCAAGAATCTTCGACTATGCTGATTGAGGGAGAATGTGAGAATATTATTTAAGAGTAGTTAAGAATTCCTAAACAGTATTCAAAATGGGAGAATCAGCTTAAGCATGAGCAATTAAGAATTCATATTCATGACTAATTCTGAAGAAAACATATTTAGAAATAGAGATTGAGTAGAGGGTGTATTTAAACAAGTCCTAAGCTATTCTTTTTCCCTGTTGCTAAGATCATGAAACACATGTGAATTTTTGCGTACATAGAAAGACAAAACATAGTTTAGAGTAACTTATTGTTCCATTAAACGACACAGGAATTCTGTAGCATAACACAGTCCTTCACTTCCACCTTCAGATAGTACAAAGACCAGGAACTTCACCAGCAATTTATATTAGAAAAGTCTGAGATATACAATGTAGCTCTTCAGAGAGAGATTCACCAAAACCGACCCCCAATACGTTCTATGGGGGGGTATATATACAAAAATAGGAGATAAAATATCTAGATGATGAGTCATTATGTAATAAATTACATCACCAACTCTGTCAAAGAAGTAAATGAAAGAAATAACTGCAGCAGTTAATATTGGTGTGCTAGTTGTCTTTTGTTAGGAAAGCTTTGACTTTTTGGATCAACAAAGTCAGCTGTAGCTGCATCTTTAATATGCGTTTGCTGGGCATGCTGTCTTAGTGCTTTGCTGAGTCACTACCTTGATGCTTTCTGTAGTGCCTGCGTGTTTGATTTTTTGCTGACCTGTACTCTAACTAAAATCTGAGGCTGACAAAAGCAAAAATAGACCAAAATCATCTGGGCAATATTTCCAGCATTGATTGCCACCATTCAGCTGGAGGTAGCTGATGTCTTCTTATCTTTATGAGTGTTTCATCAGCTTCAGTATATCTATAGAAATTTGGGGGAACTTCAAAGAGATGATTAATCTCATGCTCAATAAAAAATAGATTCTCCAATCTATCATAAAGAGATTGCCCAGAGGGAGGTCCTGCTTCTTCTGTGGAGCTTGTAGATGCTGTAATTTGATTTTCAACATAATTGTTGATTCTGGTGGTATATTGTTCACAGGACAATAGTTTTCCAGCACCGGTCACTAGGTTGGGCAATCCTCTGCTTTGCAATGCTGTTATTTTTGTTCTGAAGTCATTTATTTATGCCTGCATCTCCTGACATTTCCTTTCTAGAGTCTGTATGAAATTTCTCAGGGTCAGCACCTTCTTTGCTGTCAGGATAGTATCTGTTCGACTGTTAATATCCAGTGCTGCCAATTCTTCCTTAGTGTGAGTGTTCAGGAAATGGATCATCTTGTTGGCCTGCTCAGGCATAATCCCCAATGCTGCTCTGGCCTTGTGAATTTCAAATTGAGCCATGCCTATTAATTCAATTTGTTCATGTATACCCCGAATTGATCGCCATTGGTCACTAATTGATTGACCAATTTTGGCCCACAAAATCTTTTTAATCTCAGTAAGAGTTTTGTCTAGAGACAGTTCTTTTTCTAAGGCTTTTACTCTGGTCTCTAAGGATTTTATTTCCCTTTGCTTCTCGGCCACTGTCATTTTGGACTTGTCATAGCTGGCTTCTAGCTTGGCCAGCCTATCTTTGGCCTCTTTTACTTCTGTCACCTGAATTTCTAGCTCCTTGATAGCTTTCATTAGGTCCTCCATACTCATGCTAGATTCTGGTGCTGCCGTTGTTGTTGCTATAGCATCTGTAGTTGATGTAGCCGTTGTGGGTGCTGGAATGGCAGGAGGGGTTGTTGCTGTTTGTGTAGGAGGAGCAGGGCCAAGAGTTGTAGATGTTTGAGGTGGCTGGGAGGTTGACTCTCCCTGTTTATCTTGCAAGGCTTTCTCCAATTCTCCCTCCATCTGTAGTATTCTTTGATTCATCTTTATAAGCAAATCCATGGTGTCATCAACCTCTTTTTCCTATACAAGTTCTGCAGTTTGAGGGTGAATAGTTGCAGGTAGCTTCATAATTTTCAGCACAGAGGTGAATTATCTCAGGGAAAATATTTACTGAAGGCAAGAAATAGATGGGCAAATTTGACTCCCAAATGCCATACATGTCACTATTGTTTAAGTAACTATTTCTCAGCTGGCAGAAGGTCTGCAAGTGGTTTCTGTCTCCAACCAAATCCTGAATGAGGTAATCCTTGTCAGCTAAAGGCAGTTTTTCAAGCTCCTTGTTAGGTGCATTGATAGGAGCAATATTTAAAGCTGCTGGAGCGGCCATGTGGGAAATCTTTTCTGTGCTAATACTTGAAACCAGGATTTACTGCAACTATTGCAAACTGCAAACTAAGTTTGTATTTGGCAGTGGCTTTTCCTGTTTGCAAAGTATTGACAAAGGAGAAATCACAAAGTTTCAACAAACTTTTCCTTGGTTGATAAACTTGTGGGGCAACTGTAGGGCAAATAGAAATGTCTTTGAGTTGAGTAGGTGGACTTTTGCAGAGAGAAATCTGGTGAGAGTGGTTAGCGAACAACTGTGTGAACCTCTGTCGGCAGCACGGGCTCTTAAAACCAAATTTTCAGGTAAATTTTGTAGACGGACATGGGTTTACAAGCTTTATGGGAAGAGGAGGTTAACCAGAAAATTTAGACAACACTTAGGTGCATAATTGGTTCAGTGTGAGAGCTTGCAGAATTTTATGCAGGTAAAAATGGACAAAATGGTGAAAACAGGGGTAAAATAGGTTTACTGTGGGCAAATACCTGGTGTTTACGACGCCGAGGGCATTGAACTGCTATAATGGCGAGCAATTGAGTTGAATTTGAAAGCGGCAGCAACTTGAACGACTAAATTCCAGGTTTAGGTAGTAAATCAACGTAGTCCGCATGCACAGTGCTCCCAAAATATCAATGAAAATGACATAAAAATGGTCGTTTTGCATTGTTTTATGCAAATTTTGGCCTTTTGGCGCTTTTCGGTGATGATGTCAGCATGACGTCATCGGCGGGTCCTGGGTATGGCAGGATGACGTGGACACTAGACGTGGGTGGTGAGGTGGCACAGGACATGGCGACAGGGTGTGGACGCGGGCTGATGAAGGGTTGGTGACGTGGAGCAGTGATGTAGGGCTGACCATATGAGCGGGGAGCGGTATCCAGTTTCCTCCCCGCACTGCTTTTCGGCATAAGTGGTATGGGGGGAGGGGCCTCCGAACACACCGGGAAGGCGACGCGTGGCGGGGGTACGGCAGTGAAACCGCCATTCCCCCAGACGCTAAACATCCGCCGGGTTGTATGTGAAAACGACCGCCCACCTTTGGATCCGGAGGGCTGATCATTGGACGGCTGGCAGGGGTACGTGGCGGCGGAAGGTTAACTGCAGAACCCGCCGGTTATAAAACATTAAAATAATAGCGAGGTGGGCTTTGAACCTTAGTCAACGGGGTTATGTGAATGCATGCCCATTTTATATTTATTTAATTAAAGATAAAAATGAATACTTTAGCGCGGGAGGGAAAAATGAGGTTTGTGAGCGGGTAACCCTATGGCCATTAATTTCAACCAAAATTTAATTAATTCCATAGGGTTTAGAAGGGGGAAGGGTTAATATTAGTCCCAGATGGACTAAACATTTCCCAATACTGACTTATATAGCTATACTGCTATGGGGTGGGATATTTAAATAGATTTTTGGGATTGTATTAGCTTTTGTAGAACTAGGGAAGGGAAGCAATTTTAAGGAGCTAAATAATAAAATTAGCTGTTAATATGACTTTGTGAGATGAATATGCAGGGGAAAATGCTAAGCTTATGAAATGAAACTTAGACATAGAAGAGGAATAGAATTCAGAATGATGATTTTTACACAAGAAATGTGGCTTCTTTTCCTTTAGTCAACTAAGAGTTTGACTTGGGACTGGTAGTGGAATGAAGTGAAACAAGACTATTGGGCAGATCCCAAGGTCTTTGGGGAGTATTAGTAAATGATCTTTGGGGAAAAAGGGAAATTAGTCATGCTTCCATTGTTATGTCATCAAACCTCTGCCATGGTGCCAATACCCTGAATGAGATGAGTTCTTCTTGATAAGCCAAATGGTAATAGCATCTTTACTTCTGCAACCTTACACTACCTACCCAGCTTAATAATCCTAACATTTTTTCTTCACTTGAAATGGGTGCACTTGAATTAGAAAACCCTGATTGTCCTCTTTTTCTTTTGACTGTCCTCCTATCTAAATGTACCCTTATCTCTTCCAAGGACCCAGATTAAGCAGTTGGGTTCCTTCATTTCTCTACCTATCTATTCATCTGCCAAGCTTGAGCTGTTTGGTCAGACATTGTTTCTCTATTCGACAACAACAATTTAAAAGGGCATGGTCCAGATTAAACTGTTGGGCCATCCATCCAATTTAGTGCCTTGTGCATATGATAAACTTGCAAAACAATATAGCAGTGGTATTTAGACTGGCCACTTTCCTGGTCTGTGTACAAATATGGAACCTTTGCAGCCTGCAATGATGAACATATTTAGCCCTTCCATTGTCAATCATGAAAAATGAAACCTATTGATATAGGAAGCTAACAGATAGAAAGGGCCCAAGTGGAAATTCAAAGGGCCAGAGCATCATTGGGAAACACGCCTGAGCAGGCCAATAGACTCATCCATTTTTTGAATACTCATACTAAAGAACAGCTAGCAGCTTTGGAGATCACAGATAGGACAGGCACCATTTTGACAGTGAGGAAGGTGCTAGCAATGAGAAACTTTGTACAGACTTTGGAAAGGAAGTGCCAAGAGATGCAGATGGAGATTAATGCCTTCACAGAGAAGTTCACAGTCTTGCAGCAGAAGGGTCTACCTACTTTGCTAACCAGCAATCAAAGACTGTTATCACATCAACAATATGCTCACAGGGTAAACATGTATGTTACAAAGCAGATCACAGCATCATCTAGCACTTCAGAAGACACGGGACCTCCCTCTTGACAGAGTTTATATGACAAATTGGAAGATTTGTTTTATATTGAACATGAAATAAATCACCTTTTTGAAGTCAAGCCCAAGTTTTACAGGTATACTGAGGCTGATGAAACACTTGTAAAAATACAAAGTCATCAGTTGCCAACAGACTAGTGGTGGCAGAGCATGCTGGAAATTTTGCCAAGGTAATTTGGATTTTTCTGTTTATCTACATTTGGTAGAATAACAAGACATGGGGCAGATATAATAAAGATGAAAACAATAGAGGAAGGAGCTCAAGTGAGGACTATGACACGTTAAAGTGAAATCAAGAGTAGGTGAAAGGATCAGGACAGCAACGCAGGAATGCAAAGTAAAGACACAGCTACCAGTCGACTTCCTGAATTGAAAAGTCAAAAATATCTTATCAGTTAAAGCAGCCAGCATAGCCACAATTACTCCTACATTTATTTCTGCATTTATTCCCTTGTCAGAGTAGGTGAAGGAAGTTATTGCTTCATATCTTATCCACAAGATATTTTGTAACTCCCTTTTTATATGAATACCTCCCCAAGGAATGTATTCGGGGTTGGTGATTTTCCTCTTTGGACCATGCTGTAACTCTGAGATTTTCTAGTACAAAGGCTATTGAAGTGCATTGCTGCTGGACTGTATGAATGTGGATTTGATGTTCTGGGCTCTGCTACAGAATTCCTGTGTCTTTCTATTGATCAATAATTTATTCTAAACTGTGTTTTGTGTTTTCTATGTTTGCAAATTTCATATATGTTTCATAATATTAGTAATAGGGAAAAAGAATAGCCCAGAACTTGTTTAAATACACTCTGTGTTCAATCCCTGTTGTTATTTATGTTTTCTTCAGAATTAGGATAAACAGGAATTCTTAGATGCTTCTGTTTCCACTGATTCTTTCACTTTGAAAATTGCCAAGGAATTCTTTGCTGCTCCTTGATAATATTCATGCACTTTCCCTTTGCCATCATGATGGAGGATTCTTGACTACCCTTCACCCACTGGCTTACATTCCATCAATTTCTAGATTTCAATATTGTTCCAAAACTGATTATCTTGCTCTGTAGTATTTCCCTTTATCACAGAAACACACTCAGTAGTCCATCTTCATAGACTCCATTTGCCCAATGGAATAAACTGTTTCAGACTTGCATCCCAGCTCTATTTAAAATCACCATCCAAACAAACTTAAAACAAAACTTTGCACATCATAACTAGCATAAAATACTTCAAAAAAGAAAGTTAAATTATAAAGAGAGAGCCCTCTCTAGATGCAGTTTGGCTAGAAATTGCATCTAAAAGATTGGTTAGTGGTTACCTCGACAGTATTCCCTTTTCACAAGTTTTGGGGAACAACCTGAGTGATAACACTCAGAACAATACCTATCAAACTCTTTGCTGCAATATTCACCTCCATTGTCTAATCTGAGACACTTCAACCTTTTTCCTATCTCATTTTCAACCAAAGATTTCCATTTCTTGAAAGTATCAAATACATAAGATTTATTTCGAATACAATAAATCCAGTTTTTTCGTGTTGCATCATCATTAAAAGTAACATAATAACGAGAGCCACCAAGAGATGATACT
The DNA here is from genome assembly GCA_000404065.3 of Pinus taeda. Lineage (NCBI taxonomy): Eukaryota > Viridiplantae > Streptophyta > Pinopsida > Pinales > Pinaceae > Pinus > Pinus taeda. The sequence continues at coordinate 31,147 of APFE030752466.1, forward strand.
TGAGTAGGTCCCCATACATCTGTATGCACAAGCTCTATTTTTTTGCTCTTTTTTTCTTTCCCAACTCTAAGGAATCTGACTCTCTTCTATTTTCCATAAACAGAATTCTCACAGAATTTTAAATCAACATGCTTCAAACCTGGCAACAAAATTCTTGAGTGAAGAATCTGCATCCCCTTATCACTCATGTGCCCAAGCTTATGATACCACAACGCCATATCTTCTCTTATAGAGGTTAAAGAACTAACAAAATTAGAAATACCATAGCATAAATACAATGTGCCAACATTTTCTCCTTTTGCTATTACCAGGGATCCTTTAGTGACCTTCCAGGTTTTATCTGTGAAAGTAGTTACACAACCTTAACCTCCCAACTACCCTATTGAAATTAGATTTTTCTTAAAATCTGGAACATGCCTTACCTCCTTCAATAGCCATTGATTTCCATTTCGCTATTTTATGAAAACTGTAACCACTCCAACAATTTTACAGGGTTTATCATCACCCAATTGAACCCGTCCAAAATATCCTTGAACATAATCATGAAAATGTTTCTTATCAGGTGTGGCATGGAATGAGGCCCTTGAATCTACCACCCAAGCATCAATAATATTTTCTAATGAAAGAATCAAAGCATCTTGCAACACATCACCTGTTACATTCACTTCATGATTAGTTTTTTGCTGCGTGTCTCCTTCTTTTCCCTTCCAAGACTTGCAATCTTTCTTCAGGTGTCCTTTCTTCCTACATTTCCAGCACACTATCCCCAATATAGACTTGGATCTACCTTTTCTTGACTTACTGCGATATCCTAGGCTCTTTCCTCTTTCCATTTTTCTTCCCCTAGTCTCAACAGTCAAAGCATTACCTGATGTCTCACCAGAGCTTTTCCATCACATTTCCTCGCTAAGGATTGCAACGACAACATCATCAAACTTTAAAGTACCAGATCTAGAGACAAAGTTACTAATGGCCATAACTAAACCATTCCAAATTTTTGGCAATGAGCATAGAAATAACAGAGTCCTAACTTCATCATCAAAATTCATCGCTATAGAACTTAACTGACTTGTAACTGTATTAAAACCATTTAAATGGTCTGCAACAGATCCACCTTCTGACATATTCATATAAAATAAATGCTTCATAAGAAATACCTTATTTGAGGCCGAGGGATTTTCATATAGTTTGGCCAATGTCGACATTAAACCCTCTATTGTTGTTTCCTTTGAAATATTAAACGCTACCGATGTTGCTAGGCACAACTGTATTGTTCTAAGTGCCTTCTGTCAAGAATATTCCATCTTGTGTCTGTCATACTTGTCAGTTTCTTTGTCTTTCTGCTCAATGGTAAGTACAGATCTCTCTGATACAGATAATATTCCATCTGCATCTTCCACACCTGGTAGTTTTGGTCGTTAAATTTTTCGACCCTAAACCTACCATCTTCTGCCATTGCTCCCACTCGAACTAGGAATCCTTCTCTCCTGTGAGTTTATCAGCCAAATAGACCTTCGACTGTGATACCAGTTGTTAGAAAATTATATATTATAAAGAAATGGAACACATAAAATACTGTAGAAATATAAGCATAGAAAACACATAAAACAAGAGAGACACAGATATACATGGTTCACCCAGGTTGGGCTACATCCACGAAGAAATAGCCAGTCCTTATTTTCGTATTATCCAGCAAAGTGAAGAGATACAACCTACAACAGATCCGCTGTAACCACCTCTTCACTCTTAATCTCCTCTCTCTTCCTCACTCATAATACAAATCTACATAGACGCAATACAATTCCCTCATATATAGTGAGGGGTTGCCTTCTAGGGCAAAAAAACCTAAATGAAACATAACTTCTACTGTTAGATCATCTGTCTAATGAACAGCCTAGATTGACTAGAAATTACTATACTTTTACAAGGCAATTTTCATCTGTTTTTAGCTTCGGGGGCGCTGCACCCGAACCCAAGTCAGGGGACCGTTGGCCCCTGGACCCCCCCAGCCGGGGGGGATTATCCCCCCCGGACCCCCACACCCTTGCATGGAAGGGTGTACAATCTTCCTGGGATATACATCCTGTTGAAACCTTTGAATACAAAAGATAATCAAGCTCCACACCCAACAATTTTTCTCTCTTAAAAGCATTTTTTATGAAAGAAAGACCCAATTTTTATTTCATCCTTCTGTTTAACTGGTTATAAGTTGCTTCATTTTGGTTTCCAGTAGTTGTTAAGAAACATTGGAAAAGAATAATTTGGTTATGCATGTGTTAAATGACTAAAGATGCATGGAAAAAACTATGAATATGTGAAAAATATGAATATGTAGAATACAACTTGTTTTCATCGAATTGAAAAAAATTTCAAAGCATTGTTTTGTGCATGATTTATTGACTCAAGAGTCTCATCACATTTCATACGTCAACTCCCCTACCGAAGACAATAATCAAATACACATAAAATTTACCTAAAATCAATTAGTAACTCTTTATTAAGCAAACAAACATTAGTTAGGCTAGGATCTTGGGATAGGCATGTGAGTGAACTACCCAAGGTTGAAAACCAAACTAGTGTCAATAAAAGAGAGAAAAATTCTTTCTACACTCATACTACCGGGACCACTCCAGTAAAAGCGGAGTGAAATACGAGACAACATCGGACTGTAAGTGAAGGTTACCCACCTTCTCTTACAACTCCCTTGGGTATTCTGTGTATTGGGGATCCCTTTGGGATTTCGGAACTGAGTCGGGGACTCAGTTATCCTGCCCACACAGTGTGCTATCTACGACTATGTCCCCCCTGGTGGTGTTTGTGATCTGAGGTATCTTTAGTGGCCAAACTTTTAGGGACTTACACAAGGTGACTAGGATGAGTTGTCCTAGTACCTAACATGGACGGATCTACTATGTCTTCAGTTTTTGGGAGGGTGCTCATCTTCACGAGACTACTTGGCCCCTCAATCTAAGGTTCGGTCAAAGCTCTAGAGTAATCGTAACCATACATCTACCCATCTTTCTCTGTTATTCATTGAGATACTGGGTTTCATCTCCGGTTATCAGTGCTTATCAGAGAAGGCAATTTTCCTCTATTTTCTTATTGATCCATTTAGTGTATTTTTATATTTTTTAGGTACCTGAGTGCTATCATTTGAGACTTTAACAAATATCACGATAAAATTTATTAATAAAATTAACGATCACTGTGGCTGCATCTGGCCCTCGTCGCCACTCTAGACAATTATTAGGACTTCCTCCACTCATTGTGGAAGATCCGCCGAGTTCCACTGAACTGGATTCCCCATCTTCGAGGGATCATTGTCCTATATCTCACACGTGATCTATTTGGATAACCGATGATTCAAGTTTGCTAGAGGATTTCTTTACCGAAGGATTTCTTCCTCCCTTTAGCCCTCCGCTCGCGAATCCATTGGAACCTATCTTGGCTCCTGTGGTGCCTGTGCTTCCTACTTCAGTAGTTGGAACATTTCCATCTATCCTGTCAACAACTAATAGGTTGTGGGACTTTAGGGACACGTTTGGCCCTCCACCACTTCCCCCGTCGACAGTCACCACAACATCGGTAATGGCGAACCCCACTATCCCATTTGTCCCAGGTACAACCACTCACATGACACCCTCTATGAGTGGAACCCAGCCGATGCCAGGTTCCACCCCTATGATGTCAAACTGCATACCTTCGACAAGTGCCACATACAACACTCCCTATAACACTCAATGTGGCACTATGGCCATGGTTCCCGTCTACCAACAATATGGTCGGCCGCCATTGTACAGTTCAAACCCCTAGATTCATGTACCTGGGGGGATTCCCAATATGGACATGCCGGTAGGGAACGTAAAAGTTCCCCCTCCATTCTCAGGCATGCATGGTCAGTCGCCAATTGACATGACCATTCCCTCTATCAATCAAGGACAAATGGTTAGTTCTGTGTTGGGCGAGAATCCACAATGTGTTCCCAACCAATCCATGGGGGCACCCTACTCACATATTCAAATGAGTCAAGAGGGAACCACTTATACTGGGGCAATTCTATACCCTAGTATCAAAATCCTCATTGAAATCCACTCTACAACACCATACCTCAAAGCAACTGCTACACCATGCAACCCATGTATAATATGGGGAACCAAACAATGGGAGGAGCACAAAGCTCCTCAAGTCATCCATCATCACCATAGTCTGAGTCGAGGGCACCAAACTCTCTACCTTTCTTGGCAATGTTGGATATACCCAACTTATACAAGCTGACGAATGACCCCATCTATCACAACTTACAATGGTTGTTGATCCCACATAAGATACCAATAGACATCCTAAAGTTTGATGGAAAGCAAGGGGAGGATACGGGCACCTATATCACCACCTACCATCTCTGGTGTGTTTCAAACTCTATGGTGGATGATAGTTTCCAATTACGTCTTTTTCCCCGCACCCTCACTGGCAACACAATGAAATCGTATATTGAGTTACCACATGCATCAGTAAACACCTTTGACGCTTTAGTGATGGAATTCCTAAAGCACTTCCAGCTACCCATCCGCTATGAGACTGGGATAGAGCTCCTCACTTCATTTCGTTAGGATACCACCACCCACATCTTCGATCATATACATGAATGGAGACATAGGCAGAGGTTAGTCAAAGCTCCCCTCCTAGACTTTCTCTTAACGGACTGCTTGTGCAAGTACTTACTCCCACAAATCGCTAGAGATGTCACTCTAGGTGGTGCAGTCACAGAAGACCAATCCATACATCATGCCCAACACTTAGATCTGATATATTCATAGTTTGGAACTCTTTATGACATAATCCCCAATGCCCCTGGAAACCCCAATGTTTCCGCTACTCAGCACCCTAGAGTGCACGCCGACGGGATTGTCAGCGCAACCTCTGGGGCCGCAGCAAAACTACTCAGTGGTCACATTGCCAAGATGATAGTGGACCCCTCTACCAAATTTACTGCTCTTCCTACCACTGCAATAAACTCTGTGCAATCTATGCAAAAATCTGGTGGAAAAAACAAGAAGAATAAGAAAAAGACCACTCCTTCTAAAGAGCAGTCAATAAAGTAGCCAAACCTAAAACAGAAGGCCACTGCGCTTTCCTTGCAAACACTGTGCTGAAGACCACATGACCTAGCATTGTCCGCGTCTTCAGGAATGCATAGAATACCTTTCCAAAAGGGATATTGGTAAGACCCCCATTGTCCTTAGGAATCCCTTTCCCGCTTAGCAGCAGCAAAATCTTATTACAAACCAACTGCAACCCCCACAAGGGGGCAATGATGGTTTACAACATCCTTCAGTTGGTGAAGGATCTTATACCATTTACACATTTGAAATGGTAGAACTTACCACAAAAGCCAAATCTTATGTATCTCCTATCGCTCCTACAGTAGAACCTTCCTCAGGTCAAAACCCATTGCCGCCCAATGATTTGCATATTGAAAGGCCGGTTGTGGACCTTGTAATTCAACCCCCAAAAGGGGCACTTCGACACACAACACACAATACATCTAAATGTGCCACCCAAAACTACAACATTATATAATATTTGGCACAAGCGCCATCAACTATGTCGGTGCTCGAAGTATTACAAACATGCCCAACACAATGGAAAGCTTTGCTTTCGGCTATTGGTGGTATCAACCTAGAGGATTCCATGTTTGTTATATTTGACATGGACAAGTGTAAACCTCCCCTTTCTCACCGTCTTGCATTCCAGGTGCATATAACTTTGAAAGGTAAAGGTACACATAGACTTGTCATTGATGAAGGTGCTTCTACCTGCGTCATGTCGACTTCATGTTGGCTCGCCCTGGGTTCTCCAACCCTATCCCCACTGTCAAACTCCCTTAAAACTTTCAACGGCCACACCTTTATCCCAAAAGGATACCTAGCCAGTCTCTCCATCACTTTGCGTGGGAAAACCATAACGGTGGACATAGAAGTCATAGAAAAAAAACTCGACTATAATCTCTTGTTGGGTTGCAATTATACATATGCCATGACAGCAGTCATATCTACTATCTTTCACATCATCCTATTTCCATTGGATGGAAAGATAGCTACAGTAGATCAATTGTCTTTCTACACCCCTGATTATTCACCATTACCAAGTGGCTCCGTACCCCTAGTAGGAGGTGGAACTGACTTTTATGTCAGTTTAGGTACTAGTCTTCTAAAGGCTTCTTCCCTCATGGGTTGTTTTCCTCTTCAGCTGCCCAGGGTTTCACAGATGGTCAACATGCTTTCATCTATTCCTCGTGAACTCACCGATCCATGGATCCTACCGGCTCCTTCAGACCTTGACACATTTGGAGAACAGATGCCGTTGTCACCAGCTGAATTGACTTACCAAGCCATTCAATCTGCATCTGAATCTCCGATCACGTTGGTTACTGCCAACGGTACCACTGCCCCTCCCATAACCACTCCTCCTTTAGATCCACTTAAACATCTTCTACCTACGGATGAAGTAATTTGAGGAATCATGAGTTTTGGGGAGTAACATTGGGAGAATTGGCCCCATCATGTTTTGATATCTGATTTGGACACGATGCCCCTTCAAATCCTGTCCCTTGACATACCAGAAATCATTTCCTCACCCTATACGACCATCCAAACTTTGGATGTGGAAGAAAATATGGGTGACACTTCCAAATCATTGCCCATCGATATTTCTGTCATGACAGGGATTGTGGAAAACATCTAGTTGAGAGCCAATTGCAATCTTGAGGAAATTGCGAGCTCCACCTGCCTATTTAAGGAATCCCACGATGTATTCAATGGGTATCACAAGGAAATGCCTGTCATCCATCTGTCTATTGTCGCACATGAGATCCAGCTTTACGACAATGAAAAACCCATTGTGTGTCAGATCCCTTCCCGGAAATAGTCATTGAACTCCTCCCCAGCACTACTGCCGAAGAAGAATGCTTACCATACCTTAAACAACTGGATAAAACCCATCGAGATGCCGACTTGGCACTCGAGGATCACAAGCGCCGGGTACAATCCCAATTTGCAAAAGAGGTTAAGCTTCATTCTTACCAAGAGGGTGACCTTTTGTTGCTCTATCATCCAAAAGATGACCTCTTAGAGGCATGCACGCTTGAACCCATCTGGCTAGGTCCCTATGTCATAAAGAAAGTCCTCCCCACGAGGGCATATGAACTGTAGGACTAGGAAGGAGTCCAGCTCAAGGAGCCCAGATATGGGCTCTATCTGAAAAAGTATTATGCCTAGTATTGCACTTGGCATGTGCTTTGTAATTTTATGTATTCATAAGTTTTGCTTCCAGTTTTGGTGTGATTGGATTGTTTTGATTTTTATTGGAGTAATTGTCTCATGCATTCTCCTCGCAATGCAAATTTCGTCGTTACCTTTAGCATACGTAGGATATGTGGATGGTGCTATTCATCACACACGGCACATTGCATCAGCTGTTTTGGCCATCTACACACCCGAGTCGGAACTATTTTGCTCCGGGGGGGTCTTTCTTGGTACTGCCACCAACAATATTGCCAAGTACATGTCCATCATTTCACTTCTCATGGAAGTGTCATCAAGGGGCATCTCCAATCTGGTGGTCAGTTTAGACTCCCAGCTAGTCGTTATGAAATTGACAAACCATTATCACATTTGTAATCCAACCTTGTTGCATCATTATCTAAGGGTACGACTCCTAGAACGTCAATTTGAAATAATCACATATGAACATGCTCCTCGAGAATTAAATACGGTTGCTGATTCATTAGCTAACTATGTATTAGATTTGAATTTGTCTCATTCTTTATAGAAGCATGCATGAAAAGTAAAAATTTTACAAAAAAAAAAACATTTACACCATCAAAAAACCAAAATATATATATATATATTGAAATCCAGTCTTTTACATCAAAATATTCCAAAACTTGGATGTTCTAAGTACAAAATGGCTACTAAGCCCAACTATAAACACCCATTTGGCTATGCCAAAACACCTACTAAAAAGAGCCTATTGCTCCTGAAATGCTAAAACTTCTCTAGCTACCCTCCGAAGAGGAACAAGAAACCGCTTAGGTACACCAACTGTTTGCTGCTGCATATGAGTGGGAATCTCCCTCATAGGAAGGGGGGGACACCCATGGTCAAAACCTCCAGGTTCCTCAGAACCTCGTGGAGACTGTCGGCATTGCCCCCTCTAGTAGGTAGTTGGCCTCCTCGTCGCATATGGCAGGGTTTGCCTACCGGTTGTAATGGCACGACATCTGTGTTAAGCATAAAGTTTCATGTCAGTAGTTATTTTGCCGATAAAAACATTACATAAACATTCAAAAGCTAAAAAATACTTAAATTACTGTAAAAAATTATTCTCACCTTGAGGACCACAGTTGGTCCCTGGCGGTAGCATTAAGTCCAAGTCGTCGGTAAAGTCCATGCCCTCATAAGCATAGTCATCAATAATCGCAATTTGGCCACGAAGCCACTGGAAGAAATCTTCTTCGAAGAAATGCCGGATTGGTCCTCCTCCTGTGTGAGGATCGAGTGATGACCAGCGACCCTGCCTTGGCTCCCTCGGATCAAGGGGACCTAACCTCATTCTTGGGCACATAACAGGTACCCTCTGAAGGACGAATGAGACTATGATAGTACCGTACCCAAAACTGTGTTGGGTACGAGTCTTGCGTGCTATTAATTCTACCTTCAACTGGCAAAGCACTGCTTCACACCAGTTGAACATCTGTGGCTGGACACAGTCAACTGCAAGCAAAAATTGTGGCTTTGTCACAACGTGGTGACTCTTTGACCCTGCCAACCACATAATCAACCATAAAACCACCCTTATAGACCTGGACCTTATTCTCTCTTTGGGGACTATGTTGCTGACTAGTCCACTCTCAGGGATGCAATAGGATTGCACCATCTTTGAGGTAGATCGTGGATCTGGCCTACCACCAGTGAGGTTTGCCTGTGCCCCATGGCATGACAAACCTGCCAAAAAATATACATCATCACAGTCAATAGCTAGCTCCTGATCTCCAATCCTGAACACTTGCTCATGTTCATCCCAGCATTGGATAATCCATCTCAATAAATCCTCCTGCCCTTTCACCAGCTCCAGCTTTGCATACTTCAGTAAACCACAGTGGCACAATGCAAGTATGCATGCTGGATCATTTCACATTAGCAATTCCTGGCTATCATGGGCCCGTTCTCTCCATAGGTGAGTCATTTCGGCCTAAAACCCTAAAAACAGTCAAAATGGGGCAAAAACACTTCAGGAATCCATGCATGAGGGTTTTAACTATGCCCTTCAGCTCAAAATAACCCTAAAAACAGTCAAAATGGGGCAAAAACACTTCAGGAATCCATGCATGAGGGTTTTAACTACGCCCTTCAGCTCTAACGCTACCCCCAGTGCTACACAGGGAGGATTAGCGCCCTCCAGTGGCTAGTATAGAGCGTTTAATGCTCCCTACAGGCCATCTAGAGGGCGTTAGTGTGCAAACAGGACTTTAGGGCACCTTAGATCTGCAAAATTCCACCCATAAAACTATCAAGAAAGGTTAAGCGATGCATAGAGCGAGGTTTTAGCCTTCACCTTGGACTAACAGTACGTCGAATGGTCGCCCGGATCTCCTGCAATGGTTCGTGGAAAATCTGCTCCTCTTTAGCTCCAAAATGCTCTCACAAATCTCAAAATAGTGAAAATGATGCATGTGAAAGCTCAAAACATTTCCTTATATTTGGTGGGTCCCTATAATACTAGTGATTACCCCATTACTATTGTAGTTGTACCCCTTATTAATATTGTTGTGGCCCTATTGTCCCCATATTGTTATTACTGTGCCCCATAGAATCCCTCTATTGTTATTTTTGTGGCTTTATATTATTATTGT
>APFE030752466.1:47481-112477 GCA_000404065.3 Pinus taeda
GTTGCCCCCTCGAAGAGGCTGAATTTTAAGGCGTTGATCTATCTTTTCTATCTTTTTCTTGAGCTGGTTTCATAACAATATTTATTTTGGCAACATGATTGTTTGAAATCATTAAAGAGGAAGTAGTCCATTCTCCATGATTTTTTATCATGCATGAACTCGTATGATAGGAATTGTTGCCTTTTTATACTTTTTACCACTTTTGATGAAAGTACCTTCAGGAATGAAAAGCAGTAAAAGCTACATGCAATTCTCAATAGAGAACTTTTTGAGATATTTTATTGCTCTTTAAAAAATAGAAACATCTTCGAGTTTTCATTGTTGAGCTCGTTAAATCTATACGACGATGGTCTGAGCGACTGTTTTTCGATTTTTTTCTAGCTCATTAAACTGGAAAAGACCAATGGAGCATTCTTTTTAGGTGCTTTTTTCCCTCTCTTTAAACTAAAAAAATCCCGAGTTTTGTCTTTAGGCTCGTTAAAATTTATAAAGATGACCTAAGCATTCTTTTAGGTACTTTTCTCACATGTTAAAATGAAAAACCCCAAGTTTTTGTAACCGGGCTCATTAAAAATATATGGCAACAACAAGAGCACTTTCTTTTTGGGACCATTTCTCACTCTTAAATCAAAAAATCCCTGAGTTTTTCCCCTCCTTCAAGTTCGTTAAATATATGAAGAAGGAATAAGAAGTTATTTTACCTCTTTTTCTCGCTCACTAAACTGAAAAAGATACCCTGAGTTTTCCTCATTTGACTCATTAAAAATTTGGTGAAGGTATTGAGTTTGTCATCGCACAACTCATTAAAAATTCACGACGAAAAAAGAGTTTAGTCCATCACCTCGTACTCATAACAAAATGAGGTCGACATCTATTGAAAATGGGTTTCTCTTTATCTAGATTCAATATATTAACTAACGGAAAAGTAACTGATCTAGGTATACTATTAACCCTTTGTGGCACTTGGTTAACAACTATGACAAAGGGACCACCATGGAGTTGCTCTTTACGATCTTTTTAGACTCTCTAAATATGAAAAGACCACTGAGTTTTCTAGTCTGGACTCTTTAAATTACACAGACAAGATATAGAGTCACTCTTTTTACGATACTTTTCAGACTCTTAAAAACATGAAAAAATCGACGAGTTTGCCTGTCTAGACTCATTAAACTAATCAGATAGGGTAGAGAGTCGTTCTTTTTGTGGTCCTTTTAAGACTCCTTAAATATGAAAAGATCGATGAGTTTACCTGTCTGGACTCATTAAATTAATCAGACAGGGAAAGTGGACAATACATTTTTATTCCTTATTAGAAAGCGTGGTTTGGCAGCAATCGTTCCCTTGAACATGGCACTCCCTCAAATAAACCTTCCTTTTGATGGCCTCTCAATATGAACCCTACCATCCTATGAGTTTATCCTATATACCCTGATGATTGCATCTCAGTATCGTAACACTCTTTGGTGTTCATGAATCTAGTGATGTCTGGTTAAAACTATTCTCGTGCCTTCTATTGTACAAGGGTTAACCATTTGTTTCCTCCATCAACCCATCAAACATATCCTTTCATCATGCCCTCCATTTTTTAGACCCAAATGCTCAAAAGATTCCTCAAAAAACAAAATTATTCTTGTCTCGTTTCGTGTCGATTGATGTAGGACACATCATTGCCTACCTTTCGACGAGTTTCTTCCTATCAACTTCAACACTCTATCTAGGAAGATAACCCAGAAACACATTCAGTGCCTTAGTACTTGTAGACATTATTGGTAGGTTTCCTTGTGTTTGATCAGGGGTTCCCATTATTGGCTCCTGGTTAAGCAATTCTACGGGTGTTCGACAACAAAGACATCTTTCACACTCGTTAGATTGCACTGTGCATCTTGGAGACCATCACCATCATCGGTGGCCTTCCTTGTGTCTGTTAACGGTCTCCATTATTGAGTTGTAATCAGATGATTCCATGCATGACGCATATCTTCACATGTATCGATCTATGCTGTTCGACGAAGTGGAAATCAAGACCTTGGGTAGAGGCTTGCATCATTGAGCCTTATTTCCTCTCCCATTCTGCGAATATTGTTTTTTTGAGACAGCTTATCAGGATGATCCTATTATGACACTGGACCTGCATTGTACCTAACGGCGACCAATATCATCATATCTCTTTGGAGAAAATCACTCTGACATAGCTACTAAGCATGGGAATAGTCGACTCAGGACATGATTTTAGGAGTTTATATATATATATATATGTGTGTGTGTGTGTGTTGTATCAGGTTTCCCTTGCCACCCGAAGCTTCAATCCTCTCTCTCCTTTTGAAAGGAAAATTATAGTTAAAGTAAAGTATTTCATCCATCGTCATAGCCTCTGATCTCATACTTTAGGGGGCATCTATTATATAACAAATTGACCTCCTCATCAAATCAGAGGGGAAAGACATGATGACTGAAGCAAAGACCACAATTACAAGCCTTGATTCCACACTAAGGCTGGTTGCACACTGAAAACCTGCTTTATAAAGCTTGTTACCAAGCCTAAGGATTCCTTTCTAACCCTACTAACTCAAGTTGTTAGGCAGGGGACAGCGTTAGTGAAATTAGATGCAGTTCCAAGGGTCAAAAGAATGAATTGACTCACAAATATCTAGATATTTGTTCCTAAAATTACTCAAGAGAAGCAAGGAAACATCCAAAATCGACCTATTTGGAGAAATTCTAATCTGAATGAAGGAGGAAAATGGGAAAGAGCTGAAAAGCAAGGCAAGTTCATTACTTTTTCCTTAGGTAACTCTATGAGGAACTTGGCAACGCTAACTTGATTGTTACATATGCAATGTGAGGGTCATTGTGAAAGGGGTCAGAGCATTTGAAAGGATAGCCTACTTAGCTGTTGAGAACTGTCTCATATCTTAAGAATTTGGCAAGAAGGGAGAGAGAGAGAAGCTAAAGGGGCAAAGGAAGACTGGTACAACAGATGGTTGTAATCACTCTTTCATTATTAATATAGAATTGCAGTTGTGTTCCCTACTCTATGGTGTTGGTACTATAGTTCATTAAGTTGTTCATTCAATACCTATTTATATGACTAGCTTAGTTGTATGCAATTATATGTTCTTTGTGTATTCATATATTAGTTTTCAAGGTTGTATGTGGTGATTGCGCTTGCTTCTTCTTTGTGCAGGAATTGATGTGGAGACGACTTTGAGGGAGTTCTGCTTGGCTGCATTGTGATCTCCAAACAAATCCATATAGAGGCTCGAGGTAATCCCCTTTCCATACTTGTTAATTGATAATTGTCTATGAACATGTGTATAAATTCGTTACATCTGCAGATAATCTTACAGTTTGTCGAAGGTCTCGGGAAGACCTTTGAGGGTATTTTCATTCTCCATACACTGTGCATTTTACCCCATAGCACCTCCTCATAGGACAAGGATACAAAGATCAAGTCCTTAGAGGACTTAATCATAGAGTTGGGACATGATCCTAAAGATGTCAGGGCTGCAGACAAACTAATTAAAAAGAAAAATGATGATATAGCTGCCTTGAAAAAGCAGCTCAAAATACCATATCTGCATCATCCAAAAACTGCAGAAGTGTTTGAAACTCGAAAGGAACGGGATCTTATGGACTTGGTCCTTAAGCTAAATGATCAATTGAAAGAAATAGAAAAGGAGCTGGAAAATTTGGTTCAGTCTAAACTAAGTGAGTTGGCCACCACTCCATAGACTCTTATTCCTACAGTCTCTAAAGCAGTTCCCTCAACATCAGTAGCTTCCTTAGCACCACATCTCCACGTGTTAAAGCCATGCCAATCACAGCCAAGTCCACAAGTACAGGTACATCTACAGACAAGACAACAGAATTAGTGAAAGCCATGGAGGAAATGACCATCCAGGCTACAGAGCTTAAAAGACTTAAGGAAAAAGTGTCTATCTTAGAAACTGACTGTAAGCTGGCACAAATACAACAAAAAGAAGAAGTACAAAAGAACTCGAGGATGGGTGAGAGGATAAAGTTCCTTGAAAAAGACTTGACATTACAACAACCACTAGGACAAATAAAGGAGATGCTCTGGGCCAACATCATTGACTCTGTCAATGATGTTTGGCCATCAATTCAAGTAATTTTTAAACAAACAAAACTGGTGAAAGTGGCCACCGAAGCAATAAAAAAGACAAAGGAAGACCTAAGAGACCAGCCTGAGGAGGCCAACCAACTTATCAATTTCTTAAACAGAAAGAATAGGTACCAAGTGGATGAACTTGGTATAGAGGACAGAATGAAACCATCATAGAAATCAAAAAAGTTATGACTAAAAGGAACCGTATTCTCAATTTAGAAAAACGATGTCAAAGCATGCAAACAGACATTGACAGATTCATGGTGAAGTTTGGAATTTTGAGGGAAAAGGCCTTCCCAATTCTATGGTCATCCATGACAAATGTATGACCCAACAAGACTACATTTATATATTACACAAGTTTGCCAAAGACCAAGCAAGCACTTTAGGAGTTAAAGCATTGCCACAGGAAAGGTATTGTATGATAATTTGGAAAATCTATTCTTCCTAGAGCATGAGGTAAATAACCTATTTGCCAACAAGCCAAATTTTGACAAAGACATTGAAGTAGATGAGGTCTACAGAAAGATGATTAAAGTAAAGTTACCTGAAGATGAATGGTGGGTAAAATTGACAGATTTACTATAAAGTTACCACAATAAATCTTATAATAGCTAGATGAAAAGATGAAACAGGGTCAAAGAGTAGCAGGTAAAGAGTATCAGTAGGTTGAAGACAAAAGTGATTCTAGCACACAGATATCAAACAACATAAAGAGCCAAATTCAAACTACAAACAACGAACAAAATCACAATAAAAGGAATAGCAAGATATAGTTTTCCATCTATCCCTATCTTCATGATTGAAGATATTTTTGATTTCCTAGAATAATTCCCAAACTGTTATGGGATATTTTGTAATATTTTTTGTATAAATACTTCAGATTTTGAAGTAATTAGGTGTTGATTCAAAGACATTTCTTTAGACATTTTCTTCTCAAGTTAAGAAGCTATTATATTTGAGATTGGATTGGCTTGCTAGATCAAGGAATAAAGTGTTGGAAATAATACTGAGAGGGGGGGTGAATCAGTATTATCAAGTCAAATAAACCTTTTCAAAACCAAATTGTATACGCTACTTCAGTTAATTCAACCCACGTATATACGCAACTATTCAGAGGTAAACCAGCGTACACAGAGCAAACTTTTAATTTACTTAAACTTTCAGATGATGTTTGTTAATCTGAGATGCAGCATCAAATAACCAGTAACTAGAGACAGTAAAACAGAGCAGAAAGACAATCACACACAAGAAACACCGGATATAAGGTGGAAACCCAATGTGGGTGAAAACCACCTGCTGCAATTCGTCTCTATCTTTCTTTTAAATTAGAAACTTCTGTTTACAATGTATTGGTGCAGTCCTTTACCAGTACGCAGGCTGCAACCTGCAGAGAGCTACAACTCTCTCTCGTTTTCCAGCTCTCCTGGAAGGGAGCTACAACCCCCTTAGCTCTTGCACTAGCCAAGATACTAGTACGTAGGTGCTGGCCTACAGAAGGCTACAACCTTCTATTTCTGCCAGGGACCACGTTTCATCAATTTTCAGACTGGATCCATGAACATCAAACAATCATCAAGAAACTCTTCATCAACCAAACTCCTTTTCACCAACTAGATCTGAAATAAAGTAGATACTTCTCTGCCAGCTATACCCAAACACAGTACCAGAAACCTCACAACAGAACCCAGAACACAACAGCAATAAGTAGAAACAGCTAGATCACAACATAAAGCATATACACAATTTCAACAGTCTGCAACTTGCGTGCATACGCATCTGCGTATGGAACAACCTGCGTATACGTGCCTTTACTTCACCTAAACTGCGTGTATACGCACCTTATCTTCACTGAACTTGCGTACAGATCTATAAAAGACAATGCACTCTTCCAGATTTTCAATCACTAATTAACCCAGATTATCAGACTTATAGATCAGACAAGCGCCACATCTAGCAGATCAAAATCATACAAAGATACTATCATTTAGGCTTAAAGATTATGACCCATGAATATACCTTATCCTTCCTTTTGCGCTAAGGTTCCTCCTTCCTTTGGATCCAGATCTGCATCACCACCCAATATACCAGCTTTAGCACTTTATCAGATCTTCAATAATAATTCAGATGGTAATTTGTCACAAGATCTCCTTCCTCTTTTATAGTCTTAGGCCTTCCCCAATACCATGGTCCAAAACCATAACATTTCAATACCATGAACCCAAAACTAGGGATCGTCACATCTGACGAGACGCCATGGTCCAAAACATAGGTTCAAGTTCCAAGATCTAACTGCCATGGACCAAAAGGATGATCAACAACATATACGTGCTTTTGTAATGTATAACCCGCGTGTATACGCGCCTTAGTCTAGATGAACCTGCGTATATGACTTTTTCTACCTTTTGAGTGCCTGAACTGAGATCTGTTACCAAAGAAGGTTGCCATCAAGGACAACACCTATGCCATAGCCCCAAACCTGTGCCATAATGCCAACACAGAGGTCATATACTAGAATGATATTCTTGTAGTAAAATGAAGTTCCAGTACCCTAAGTATATTTTGTTCTCGTACCAAGCTTCCAAACCACTTGCCTGAAATGTAAAGGGTCTTAACTGTGAATTCATTTCACAGTAAATTAGAGCAAAGAATAAATCACACAAAATCATGAGACTCCTCTACTATTCATTAAAAAACAAAAGTATTTCAGGAATAAAAGAAAATCTCTTTTACAACAGAAAGCTTCTTCTTGTAAGCATGAACATCCAATATAAGAATTTGAGCATCCCTTATCTCTTAGAGGATTGTCACCATAGAAACTAGATCTATGCCTTTCTCAAATGGAGGTTTTAGTTTAAAGGGTCCCATAATGGATTCTAGTCCTCAACTCGGCTAGACATAATTAAAGATCCTCGCAAGGTGAAGAGGGTTTCATTTAGACTCAAGGAAATATAAATAATGAATCAAGCCTAAGTTAAACGTTTTTGCTGAGAATAATTGCAAACTTGTACTCAGAAATGAAACACACTTGTGTAAAGAAAATGGATAGCCTTGCATGAATAAACACTCTCTCTTAAACAACTCACACTTTACAGGATTAAAACACACTTGAAACATGCCTTTGTAGAAAGGAGTTCATGAAATGCATCAAAGGAAAGAAATACGACAATAATCTTAAATAGATGAGCATACCTAGACTATCAAACCTCAGATCTAAGCAGTATGCAATTCATGAAGACAAAATATATCTGTTAGCTTAATAAAACAAAATACTTCTTGTTTTGAACCTGCATAAAAAATATATAAATAACACACATTATAGATAGAGGGAGAACGAGCTCGGTTGGTTGGGCCATAGCCAAGAAACTTGTTTCCCTTCTTACAAGAGTTGGAAAATCAAATACTCAGATAACTCATCGCATAAAATATTAAGACATGAATAAATTAACCGGAATAGCCCCTTGTATTAATTCACTAGTTGTAAATATACATCGTACATTACTAGATCCATCCCAGAATTATGACGATACAAAATTACAGTGCAGGAAAACATTCTACAAAGTATCACCCCAATTCTAACCTAGAAACCCTATTAAATATACATCGCTCGGCTCATTTCCATTAACATAAATTAACATGACCACAACTTTATGCTATTAGCTGTTAGCAGAGGCTAAAACTAGTCAAAACCTCAGCCTCCATATTATGTGTTTTCCTCAATGCTCTGAGCCTAATCTAGAGTGCAACTAATCTTCGAAAAGGAACACACATGGATTGATGACTAGAATAATCTTTGGCTATGAACTATGATAATGCTTCCTTGTATCCCATGAGTAGATGAATGGTGTTTGGTACAAGAATGTTCCTGCACCCATCATCTTCTATAACAATTGATACTTCCACTCTATTGTTCCTCCTTAGGAAAGAAAATATATAAGTTGCAAAGATAAAATAAGTCACTTTAACCTTTTTTATATAGTAATTAATTACATACAACCCACAATGTCAAAATTCATGGAGGAGTGTAGGAATAGGTGCAAGGGTTAGGTTCCATGGGTAAAATAGAGGGATTGGATGGACTAATAGGGTGAAATTGATGTTAAAAGTAGGACAATTTTGGTGACCAACATCCTCCCATCCCCATCTCATTGAGTGTCCTAAAAAAACCTTACCTTCTACAAAAAAGTAACATGGAAGACTCCCCTTAGTCATGAATTTGAATGTTAATCCCTCTCCTTATTTTCTTTGCCTTTCCATTGTGGGCCTTCTTGAGTCGTTTCATTACATTCCCAAGGTAAATGTAGCATTCAGATGCTCGAAACTTCCATATCTTTTCTTGATGTTTCCTTTCTCGTACCTCTTGCATCAACTCAACATTCCTACCTTGCATGATCATTTTCTCGTCCTCCATAGTCTGATTTAATATTTTGAGCCCAAAAATTCATTGTTTCAATTGTTTCAATTCTTTAATTTGACTGCGCATATAAAATGTAGGATTTTCCTCCTTGGCTTTTTCCTATGTTGCAACTCCTTTAGCATCTAATTTATGACAAGTACCAATGTCATCAAGGGTTGTCTTACAATGCGTTTCCAGTCTCTGAGGAATAGTACCCTCAATTTGGTATGTCGTCAGCTTCTTTCCTGCAGTTTCATCCTGTACTTCAGACATTTTCCTTTTCTTTACTTTCTTAATCACATTTTCTAGAACAGTTCCTCGTCAATCTCTTCGAATGGATAGGTGTTTCAGTTATAGGTTTCTGCTCCTCCTTACATGCCGACTTCTTGGACTGGGGTGTATTTACCTTGGTCTTTCAAGCTTTACCAGTCTTCAGGATTGGTAACTTCTTCTTTTGGCCAGACTTCTTCTTAATAACCTTATCATTTATCTCTAATTTATCCACCATGCCTTCTCTTTGAAATGCTTCAAAAAAATCCTTCCATATCATTCCCTTTTATTCTAGTTCTCTCTTAATTAAAATTGCAATCAGACCATATTAGCATAATTTAAACCCTATTTGATGTTCTTGACTCTTCTAGAGACTTTTTGACATTTTCTCTAGACTCTTGAGCAAAAAATAGAGAATTTTATTAACTTACCCGATTCTAAGTGAAGTAGTAGGCATATGTGGTACAGGAAGGTAAGTGAATACCTCCCTTCATAGGTGAGGAATTTCTGCGAAATATAAAATAGGTACTACCACTTTTCCATCATGTCTTTCCTCTGCAAACCAATTTTCCAATCTATATTTTGTTTCTCATCGAGCAAAAAATGTCACCGAGCTCCATTCTCAATTTCCCCCTTCCTGAACCATTGTTCTCATGTAGCTGCTACCCGCATAGCTTGAGAGATGGCCTATTCAACGACTTGACATTCTAGGGACCCGACTTTGGTAGTTTTTCCATCAAAGATGTGACAAAATTCAAGTGTGACAGTTGAGTCATACCCATTGAGTTTTAGTAGAAATGGGAGGAATCCTGACTTTTGCAACAAGGGTAGGCTCTCCTTATACCCAATTGTTTGCTCCAGATCCTTCACAGACCACAGCTCTATATGAAAATATGCCATAATGACTCAAAAACTACATTGGTTTCTTATAATTCTGACGAGTGTCAATCCAAAAAAATAAATCTAGGATATGTCTTGGGGAATTCACAATTACAAAATTCACTACATGCTTCTATATCAACAATATCAACATTCATGCTTTTATTTATCAAAAATTTTGTCTTGGAAAGGTTTCAAATATGACCATGATTCTGAGGTAAGTGGAGCAATGATGACTGGTAAGGGCGACGGTTGTAGGGAGGATTGAAATAAAAACAAAACAAGGTATTATATGGTATCATCTCAATTGTTAATAATTTACAAGGGTTAACATTAATTATGGAGAGGTCTCACACATATCTTGGTCACATAATGTGTTTGCATGGGGTATACATAGAACTTAAATTAAGATAAGGTTTAATGTCAATAATTTCTTTGTACTTTAAAAATGTCATTCCTATTTAATAAATGATAAAATAAAAGTCTAAACATATATACAACTTCTGATTGCATGTCATAATTAAAAGTGATGCATCCATTTTATGCTCGTGACAAGGTTCATGTGCTAAAAATAATCCCGGTTCCTGGACCATTTTCTTGGTGCTGAGCATGATTTATTGCACTAGCGGCATGCATTCCTGTATTGGAATGCATATTCCTGTACCAAGGAGTCGAGTGGTTTTCTCACTAAAATATGTATTCTCGTACTAAGGAGTATCCTTGTTCTTGTACTGAAATATATGTTCCTGCACTCAGGAGTGCACTACAGCGCTTATTCTTGTACCAAGGAATACTATGGTTCCTTCATTGAAATACTCGTTCCTACACTCAAAAGTGTTGCATCTTACTTAGAAAGGTCTATTAAAAAAATATAATATACAAGCTGGATTTGAAAGATTTGCAAAATTTTCGAGGATTTTTATTCGACACTTCTTTGTGTTATCATGCTCTTCTAGATCTTATTCATAAATTCTTTAATGGATCATCTAATCTCGCAATCGAGCTCATGAAGGAAGAGAGAAGCGAGACAGGGAGTTTCTTTTTACAATACGAAGGAAATCATCAAGGAATCCAACAGTGAGACCAACTAAGAGGGACATAAGGGAAAGGGATAGGAAAATATTTCCAGGGAAAACAGAGTGAGAAACGAAATCGGATAGGGAAAAGTTTCCTTTTGAATAAAGGGATGGTTAAACTCAATAAGACAAAAAGAAGAATTTTTATAGGAAAATTATGAAAGAGGAATAACAAGAAAGGCATAGTTTCACCTCTAATTCTGCCAAATAGTGTCGAACAAAAATAACTGCAATGGGAACTGAGTGTTTCTTGGACAAGATTTTCCATGTAGACTATCCTGAACATGGATAAGGGCTTGGTTCCGCTAATCATTATGATGCACCAAAAATTTAAAAAAAACCTTCCTCTTCTTGGTGAATGTTAACATTTATGGAGTTCAAGTGACATTCCTGTTTTATTAGAGATTGATCCTCCTACTAGCATGCTAGGTTTTAGGGTGATCCTTCTATGATCATGTTAGTAAACTATTTTTTATAACCACAAGAAAAACCTTTTTTTTTTTATTTTTTCATTTGTTTTTTACTAGAAAACAAAAAATCAGACTTGCAATAGGTTGGCATGGTCACCTGCCATCCTTAGATTAGACTGTTGTTGTACATGTTGCATAAAATCTTCCTTTGTGAGGGGTTGAAAATATACTTTAAGTCTATGCCCATTCAAAAGGAATACTAATTTTCGCCCATCAATAGTTTTGATTTCTGCAGCCCCATTTTTAGAAACATTAATCACTTCATAAGGCCCCATCCAGTGTGTATGGAATTTTCCTTTAAAATGTTTAAATCTAGAGCCATAGAGGCGTACCCAATCACCTGGTTGGAATTGCATCTTCTTGATCCACTTTTGTGCCACTTCCTGCGTTGTTGTTGTACTAACAAATTCTATTGAACAACATCCCTTCTAAAGTCTTCCAACTCATTTAATTGCAATAGACATTGTTGTTCTTCTTGTGAGAGGTCTAGCCCCAATTGGACTACAATTTGGAAAGTTTTTATCTAGAACTCGATTAGCAAGAGGACTTGTTTGCTGTATACCAAGTGATATGGTGTATGCCCCGTACTATTCCTCTAGGTGGTTTGGTAAGTCCATAAGGCTTCAGGGAACCTGTTGGCCCAATCCTTTATGTGCAAATTTACAGTTTTGGTAAGCATAACTTCGATCACTTTGTTAGTAGATTCCACCTAGCCATTTGCTTTCGGGTGGTACGAAGTAGATTTCCTGTATAAAATTTTATATTGATCCATAACACCTTGAACCAGATTAGAAATAAAATATGGTCCATTATTAGTAACAATGTCTCTAGGAACACCAAATCTAGTGAAAATTTCAGTAAACAAAAATTGAACAACAACTTTTTTAGTAGCCAAAGAAACAACTTTAGCCTCTACCCATTTTGTAACAAAATTTGTAGAAACCAAAATATTTTTTTATTTAAAGATGTTGGATTTATTGGTCCTACAAAATCAATAGCCTATTTTTCAAAGGGATTAATCATAACTTGAGGACATAAAGGAATTTCATTGGCTTGTACAGGCTGGCCCATTGACTAACAACTATCACATCACTTCATGTATTGTTTGACATCCTTAAACAAGGAAGGCCAAAAATAGTTAGCTTGTAAGATCGTATATGCAGTTCTCTTGTCATCGAAATAGCCCCCACAAGGTTCATCATCGGAAGATTTCATAATGTCAAACACTTCTTCCTCTCTTACACATCTACAAATGATAATATTTGGTTCAATGTAAAAGAGGTCCCCTTGGATCCAGGAATATGAAGCTTTTTTTCGGATGATATTCCATTTTTCACAAGGACATAAGTGAAGTGGTATCTTTCCTATGACTAAATAATTGGCTATGTTAGAAAACCATGGGGAGTTTGTTGACATAGAAAAAAGATGTTCATTAGGGAAATCATCATCAACATGAATTATTTCACCAAGATTCTTTAATCTAGAAAGATAATCAATTACAACATTAGATTTCCTAGTCTATCAACAATAGTAATGGTGAATTCTTGTAACAAAAGTAACCACCTAGTCACTCTAGCGTTAGTTAATTGTTTATTAATTACATATTTTATAGCGGAATGATCAATATGTACAAATACTTCGTACCCTGTAATATAGTGTGTGAATTTATTTATAGCAAAAATCAAAGCTAAAAACTCCTTGTCAATTACTATGTATTTTAGCTCGGCCGGTGATAAGTTCTGACTAATGAAGTAAATAGCATAGGAATGTGGGTTCGCTTCATGTCCTAAAGTTGTGCCAATGGAATTATCTCAAGCATTAGAGGAAATATGGAATGGAAGGGACCAATTAGGTCCTCTCAAAACTAGTGCATGTACCAAATTTTCCTTCAATGTTTCAAAAGAGTGTTGCGAAGTTGTGGACCAAGAGCTATTCTTAGCTAACAATTGGAAAAGGGGGCTTTCTATCCTAGAAACGTTCTCAATGAATATATGGTAATATCCAAAATAGCCCAGGAATCCTCTCACTTCCCTTTGAGTTTTGAGTGCAGGAAGACACAAAATAACTTATAGTTTAGCTAGGTCTACTTGGATGCCTTTGTTAGAAACCAAATGATCAAGAACCACTCTGGCTTTGTACATTAATCTACATTTTTTATCACTCAAAGAAAGGTGAGCTTCTTGGCAATGAAAAAGCACTTTTCATAAATTTTTGAGGGCTTCTTGTAATGAATCACTAAACACTAAAAAATCATCCATGTAAATTTCTACACACTCGAGGTAAGTAAAAATAGCCAAAACTGCCCTTTAAAAGGAAGTTGGGGCATTACACAGCCCAAAGGGAAGCACTCAATAGGCAAATGTCGCCCTTGGGCATGTGAAGGTGGTTTTGTCTTAATCCGCTAAAGCCATCTAAGAATGAAAAGTACTTTTTACAGGAAAGGGTATCTAGCACCTGATCGATAAAAGGAAGGAGAAAATAGTCCTTCAGAGTGGCTTTATTAAACTCTTTGTAATCGATACACATGCACTGTCTCCCATATTTTTTCGAGACTATCACCAATGGAGAGACCCATTGGCTATAAGATATAGGATAAATTAAATTAGAATCTAGGAGTTTTTGTAATTCTTCTTTTACAACTTCTCTTAGTGTAGGGTTCATGTTCCTTTGAGGTTGTTTAACAGGTCAGGCTCCCTCCTGAATGTAAATATGATGAGTGCAAGTTTTAGGAGGTATGTCTTTTATGTCCTCATAACTCCATGAAAAAGCATCTAGATGATCTCACAACACACTAATGCGCTGCTCTTGCTGGGATGATCTAGATCTAAGCTAATGTGTAAGGATTTTCGAGGACTAATCTCAACAAGAGTGGTCTCAGGCTCGAGAGTGCAGGGAGGTGCTGCTAGAGTTTGTGATGAAGAAGGTTGAGAATTCTAACTCTCTTGAAAATATAGACTAAATATTTTACGAATCATATCAATATATAGTAACCACGAATGTGTGGAATGGGTCGAATGGTAGCATCTTCTTTCGAATGATTAAGAGTTTCTTCCTCATTTTTCTCCTTGATAATCAATGTGGATTGTTTTTGTTTTTATGGTCTTACTACCCTTCTCAATCTCAATTGAATCTCATGGATCCCAACCAGAAAGGTCTCTTAGATGGGAGAAGGGAGTAGTCCAATGGAATGAATCAATTGTACCACCTTATTATTAGGATTCAATACCCGTTGAGCAGGTAGTTGGGGTGGTCAAAAGAGTGGTGGTAAATGTAACAATGGCATTGATTGACTTTGCTAAGGTAAGGAGGATAAAGATGGTTGTGACATTGGATAAGGTGTATATGTAGTAGGACATGATTGCATCTGTGCAGGATAGGAATAGTGAGAGTGATTTGATCCCCTCCATCCTCTAGAGTGCAACTAATCTTCGACAAGGAATGTGTGTGGATTGCTGACTGGAATAATCTTTGGTAGCAAACTATGATAACGCTACCAGTTGTCCCATGAGTATAGGAATGGTGTTTCGTAAAATAATGTTCCTACATCCATCATCTTCTATAACGATTAATACTTCCACTCTATCGTTCCTCGTTAAGAAAGAAAATATATGTTGCAAAGACAAAATAAATCATTTAAAACTTTTTTAGATAATAATTAAGTTCATATAACCCACAATGTCAAAAGTCATGAAGGAGTATAGGAATAGGTGTAAGTGTTAGGTTCCATGGGTAAAACATAGGGCTTGGATGGCATAATAAGGTCAAATTGAGGTTAAAAGTAGAACAATTTTGGTGACCAAAAGTCACCGTTGCAGTGACTCTCTCCACATGATTCATTATTCTTCTATTTGATTAATCCCTCCACTTGATTTACTTGCATCCATCATCATTCAATCATATCTACACTTAATATCACACCATCCTTCATATATGCTTGATTGTGTGCTCTCCTTGGGGTAGATCTGGGCTCTACTTTCTAGGATCTCACATTCATTTGCATGCACTGCACAATCTAGAAAATCAATGTAGAATTTTGATGAATATTTCTACAAATGAGCTAGCTCTGATACCATGTAGAACTTTTTCTACAAATCGGCTAGCTCTAATACCATGTAGAAATTTCCCACCTATAGATCACCTGGTAATGCAATGTACTAAAGAAAAACACTTGATCTACTTCTACAAACAATTTAGAAGAAGCTTAATCAGCCATGAGCAACATCAATAAGAACACCTATAACTGATATGGAGAAGACAAACACACATAACACAGAAGATATAACCAGGGGAAAGCACCAGCCTAAAATCCCATCTTTGTATTATCATACAAGTGGAAATATGTCTGGATTACACAAAGCCTTAGCTCGGAAGCTATCCATCTCTCGTTACAATCCCTCTACTGCTCATAGACAGTCAAAGGCTTCTCACAAACCTTCTCCTCTACCCTCCAAGCCTCCTATTTCTATGCACAGTTTTTCCTGGGTCCTCCAGCTACAACCTGTGTGATTCTCACCTCACACACAACAATGACCTCTGAAATAACTGCACAAACCTGAAGGAGATAAATCCTCATCATGGATGAGCTTCCTTTATAAGAAAAATATTCATCCAACTAATAATACATTGTCCCTTCTTTGATCTCAATTGGGTCTTTCTCTGAACTAACATGCATGAGTTATTTAAGTTATAATATTCAGTTATCTGGAAATACCAGTTGTTACATGCATGCAACCATTAACAAACTGAAACTCATTAATTTAACAGCTTGTTAAATTAATCTAACTGGACTTTGACTCAGTTAACTGAGCCAACTAATTACAACTCATCCTTATCTCTAACTGATGGATAAATTCACCAATTAATAGATAAACTAGTGCATGTCCTCACATAGACTTGAAGTTTGTTTTTCCTTAACTAAATAACTCATGGAGATTAATTAATTAATATTTTAAACTGCTATTAAGACCAAATTCATTTTTACTTCCTATAGATAGACGAGGCACTGCTATAAATAGGAATGGACCTAGGAATGTTATTTTTATAACTTTATATTTTTAGTAGTTTCACCTCTCACCCAAAGCGGCAAATGACCTCACTAGCCACAATGCTATTTTTAGACATGTTATTTTTAGGATTCGTATTTTTAGCACATTCTAGATTTAACATTTCTTGTTGCACATCTTTCAATACTCCCTCTCAATAGGAAAGACTTCCTCTCGAACCTGATCCTGTAACTCTGTAATGCTCTGCATTCAACACATCTACTCGGTACACTTGCTCCAACAACACTTGGAAGAGAAACACTCCCAACTGACCAGTCTATTGGGCTAGGAACATAATCTGATGCTAAAGCTCTACCTGCTACTGACAAGTGCTCCCTCTGTGAAATCTACGCTACTACAACATCTCCATGCATATCACACCATTGTACACCTCTCTGTGCCACCTAGCACTATGCAAAACACTTCTGCCTCTCACAATGCTAAAGCCTGCTAGCTATACACTGTCCTGGGATTCCCCGGATTATCGCTCTCTCTGCCGCTCCATCTGCATCTGTCTGTACCCAATCAGTCAGTTCCTGCTACTCCACATCGGGGCTCCTATAGCAAGGTCCCATCCAAGAGGTTGGGTACCGCAAGGATCCTACCCCTCCTCCTTGGGACAATCACTCTACATCACCCCACCTCCTACCTGGAGGTGTGGCTGCATGTGATCCTTCAGCCCACCTGGCTCACAGCTTCCCCCTATTGGAGGTCTTTGCATGAGTGGATGCCTCCACTCTATCTCCTCTCAGCTTCCGTAGTTGTAGCTGCTCCACAAACTCCTGAAGTTACTGCACCAATCGTGGCTCCTCCACAATTGTCTGAGACTTCTTTTGGCTCTGCACGTTGAGAGGTAATTTACTCTCCCTTCCAACCACCAAGTATCTAATCTTTGCCTTTCTCCTCAAGGCTTTGCATGCATCTTGCACCTCAAGTGCATACAGGTTCTTGGCTAGCACACCAATCTATTTCCACTTTCCTGCTGTCATGAAATTTTCTAGAAAAAGAGATGGTTTTAAATCAGCGATATCTCCCTCATTCGAACTCCAATTCAGCCGATTTTTTCTTTTATTTTTGGTATTTTTCCACAGGGAATCCAAATCTACTATTTATTTCTAAATAAAAATTGTACAAAAATTTCCAGATCTACTCTGCAAATTCTCAGCCCAAAAATCAATACTTTGAAAACTCCTCTTAGTATACTATTATCTCCTTGATCAGTTGTGCTCCGATACCATGTAGAAATTTTCTACAGATCAGATAGCTTCGATACCATGTATAATTTTGTAAAATTTTTCTACAAATCAGCTAGCTCTAATACCATGTAGAACTTTTTCTACAAATCAACTAGCTTTAATACCATGTAGAGAATTTCCACCTGCAGATCACCTGGTAATGCAATGTACTAAAGTACAACATTTGATCTACTTCTACAAACAATTTAGCGGAAGCTTAATCAACCATGAGTAACATCAATAAGAACACATATACCTGATATGGAGAAATCAAACACACATAACATAGAAGATATAACCAAGGGAAAGCACCAGCCTAAAACCACATCTTTGTATTATCATACAAGTGGAAATATGTTTGGGTTACACAAAGCCTTAGCTCAGAAGCTATCCAGCTCTCAGTAAAATCCCTCTGCTACTCATAGAAAGTCAAAGGCTTCTCACAAACCTTCTTCTCTACCCTCCAAGCCTCCTATTTCTATGCACAAATTTTCCTGGGTCCTCCAGCTGCAACCTGTGTGATTCTCACCTCACACACAACACTGACCTCTGGAATAACTACACGAACCTGAAGGAGAGAAATCCTCATCATGGATGACCTTCCTTTATAGGAAAAATATTCATCCAACTCATAGTACAATGTCCCTTCTCTCATCTCAACTGGGTCTTTGTTTGAACTGACATGCATGAGTTATTTAAGCTATAATATTCAGTTATCTGAAAATAATAGTTTTTACATGCACGCAAGCATTAACAAATTGAATCTCATTAATTTAACAACTTGTTAAATTAATCTAACTAGACTTTGACTCAGCTAACTGAGCCAACTAATTACAACTCATAATTACAACTCATCCTTATCTCTTTAACTAATGGATAAATTCACCAATTAATATATAAACTATTGCATGTCCTCACATAGACTTCAAGATTGTTTTTCCTTAACTAATTAACTCATGGAGATTAATTAATTAATATTTTAAACTGCTATTAAGACCAAATTCGTTTTTACTTCCTATAGATAGACCAGGGACTCTTATAAATAGGAAGGGACCTAGAAATGTTATTTTTAGAACTTTCTATTTTTAACAGTTTCACCTCTCACCCAAGGTGGCCAATGACCTTACTAGCCAAACTGTTATTTTTAGGCATACTATTTTTAGGGTTCCTATTTTTAGCACATTCTAAATTTAACATTTCTTGTTGCACATTTTTCAACAATCAAGGCCTTTGACTTGGCTTATAGAATTGCATAGAGGTTGTCCTGTGTTGGCTCCATTTGCGCATTGCGTAGTTCCGGGATCTAGTCTCCCAGCTTGGTCACTGAGACTGTGTAATGCACAATCTCTCCCAAGCTTTCCCTAGATTGAACTACACATTACAAATTTCTAGTCATCAAGCTTCCACACTGACCACTAGGACTACGTAGTGTGTTGTTCGTACAATCATTCAGTCACCCATATTGGTCAAAATTACAAAATCTCTCTCATTACATGCCCTGATTTATGCTTGATCATGTTGCAAAACTACATTTGTAGAAGCTATTTATTTCTTGCCATAAGTGTCATTTTTGTCCCACATGTACCACACTTGTCAAACACTTATCTCCGACACTAATTGTACCATGGAACCAAAGAGAGGTGCTTTAGAAAAGGACACTGGAAGAAATACTGGGGGAGCATTTGAGCAGGTGCAATTATCTTTCCAATATGTAGACACTCATCTGTCCATAGAAAAAGAGTCAACACTAACATGGCAGCAAGTCTAGCTATAGTAGTACAAGGAAATAATCCATCACAAGATCATGGAAAGAGGAAGTTGCTAACATAATACAAGGAGAAAAAAGTTACAGAGTAAAAGTGTACTCAATCTTCATGTAGGAATCTTTGGTAGTAGAAGAAAAGGGAAGAAAAGGATGCCACAGCAAAGTGGAAGAAGAGAAAAGCAAAGTTTGCAGGTAGAAAAACTGAAGTTGAAGGAGATGGAGAAGAAGCTGAGGGAGGAACAAGATTTGAGAAGAAGAGAAAGCGAAGAAAACTTGAAAAGGGAGGAAGAATAAATGTAAGTTGCAATGATAGATCACATAGTGCCCATATAGGTTGAGGAGTCACAAAAACCAGCAATTGAGTTAGATAGTGAATAGACATAGGATCGGGAAATGGCTCACCAAATTGAGTAGTTGATTGAGCAGACAGACATGGATTTAGATCAAGAGCCACAAAATGAAGACACTGATCTCATGTCGAGAGCACTCAAGGCCACCTCTCAGTCTCCACCACCTCCAGTGTTAGAACTAATCCTAAGAGAATAAGGATATGTTGTATTCCTTGATGATGATATTGTCATGGATGCCTACAATATTCCATTTGACGAGTTTCAGAAGAATATTATACAGACATGAAGGAAGCACTTTTCGGATTATCACACATCACCTGCATTCATAAAGGAAAGGATGACACTGCCAAACAATAGGAAGCATCCAGCCACCCTTGATGAAGCCACCTTAGCCTATGCTAGAGCAAGAAGCTCCAATGTCAAGTACTTGTTGGCCAAAAATGAACAAATGAAAAAGTTCTTACAGGTATCCATGCAAGAAGCAGAACAATATTTAGAGTATAGTGGAGTTTCCACATTGGTAGAGATGAGGAAAGTGATACTAACTATAGGATCAACACTTGAGACCACCATGCAAAAAATATATGATGAATTTGTCACTGTGCATAAAGAAGTTGTCTTTGCGCATGGCTTGCAGCACTAGAGGAAGGAGTTTGTTAAAACTCTTAGGAACATACATGCTACCACCACCCATGTGCAAGAGTGGATATTGCGGTATAAGGGGGTCCCACTTCACATTCCAAAGATGATGAAGTCACAAGAAAAGCTTGATAAAGCATAAGTTCAAATGTTGGTCCAGAACTATGAGCAGCTCGACCCTTCTGTTAGCAGCATACAGGCTTCATATGCATAGTTGTACAAGATTTTGGATGTTATTGTGAGAACACACTAGATCCTCTCAATTGGTTCCCTCACTGGAGCTAAGAAAAAGAGCCAAGTCCGGCTAGAGATCGACAGGTACATGGAGAAGCTAAGGGACGAGGCCACTAACGATGACTTGGAGCTGAACCTAGAAAACATGCATATGTACATTGGTGGTCCCATCATAGTCAACACCATGATGAACATGCTTTAGGATGAGTTGGACACAAGTTCCAAGATCATATACTTGGAAGCTATGGAGGAAAGGGTTGGGTATCAAAACGACACCATCATGCAGTTTGGGGACATCATCACGAGTACCAAGCTTGGCATCAATACATCACAAGAAGCATCAAGTGGAGGTTTCCGAGTTCGTCTTTCCCCAAACATCTGAGTCATAGTGTTTTTTCTTGTTGCACTGTCTCTAGCCTATTTTGTCTCACGTGGGTAAACGCTGAAAATGTATATTATTTTCAAATATGTTGTAAGTGAAGTTCCAAGTGTCATTAATGGAATGTGAACAATCACTATGTAATGTAATGATTTATTTCTAAAGAATTTGAAGATTCATGAGGGTAGTCAAAGATTCAAAGGGGAGTGTCAAGGGTCACCCCACTCTTTGTTATAAATAGAACCTCATAACTCATATA
Source organism: Pinus taeda (assembly GCA_000404065.3). Taxonomy (NCBI): domain Eukaryota; kingdom Viridiplantae; phylum Streptophyta; class Pinopsida; order Pinales; family Pinaceae; genus Pinus; species Pinus taeda. Next base: position 68,602 of record APFE030752466.1, read on the forward strand.
AACATCTTTTGGGAGACAAGATTTTAGGTAGCCTTATGCTTAAAGAAGGCTTGCAAGTATTATGATGAGGCTTGGCTTCTCCACAGTGAGTGCAAGTATACTTCTTTGGAGGAGTGAGTGTTCTTGATTGTAATGTTCCACTATTGCTGCTAGTTGTTTCCAATGGTCTATGTATGGGTGAAACGTTCACTTATAATAATATAACTGAGCAAACATGTTTTCTTGCATATGTTTTTATTATAGTTCAAATATTCTCTTTACTTTAGTAATGTATGTTGTTTAACTTACGCATTTTCTTATGAACTATTTTATATGCAATTGTATGAATTTGGTTGAAGGGGTGTTGTTGGATTAACCGGTCACTTTGTTTTGTGGACTATTCCACATCGCACCTTGTGATGTCATTCCGCTCATGTATTCCTTTTAGGTTGTGTACTATTATAGTCTTCTAAGGGACACACTTCCTTTTCCATCTATGTATTAGAATACCCATGCATCTCCCTTGACTCGCTACATGGTCATAAACTTTCTTTCGACCAAAGTTATCATATGTATCTCTCCATGCTACGGTGGTCAATGCACTATATTACCACCCACTACTGGGACTCCTACTCCAAATGGTCTGACATCTAGTTGGGAATTCTTAATGGGGAGATCCTCTTGAATGTTGGCGGGTCCAACACTGTCAACAGGTTACAACAAAGAAGGTTTCCTTTCACTAGCCCAAAATGTAGCCAATTTTATGTTTAGGTGATGAAAATGGCTTAATCTTCCAATCATGTGGTGGAATCAAGAAAAAGTTATCTTCTTGAAAAGATGGTAGGGAAACAAAAGCAATGAATCCATCATACATGAAAACCAAATAAAACCAAAATTACCTAAAACTAAGCAAATCAAAGAATTCTAAAGCTGACATTGGAAATATTGATATGGAGGGCCCATTTTGGTGAAACTTTTTTGTATGGATCTAGGGTTCAACCATAGGGTGCCAAAAAAGGTGTTTTTCATAGTCTACTACAACACTTGCATTCTCAATCTTTTGCAAGGGAAGAAGGTCTCACCCGAGGCATGCAAAGACTCTAAATTTAATATTTTGGTTATTGAAAGGAACACGATTCACTCCATTAATTAAATTATACACGAATCTCATAGACATTAATAAATCCTCAAATAATTATTACATGATAACAAAAGAATACAAAACAATGAAATTAACAGAGCATTATAAAATTTTGAAGGGTTTATTCAATGTGTCATATTCAAATATATATACTCACAGACATAGATCCCCACAACATTATTTTTTATGTTAGTACTCCAAGAGTGAAGTCATTATGTCAGATATTTGGGAAATCTATACAAGATGTTTTTAGAAAATTTTCAAACTATATGGACACACAAGACGATATTACACTAGAACACATAAAATACTACTTTAATTTTCATTTCAGTCATATGATTTTATTGTTTTTCATGTCTCTCAAGAATTGTGATCCATATGAATTTATATATATTTTACCCTTTGATTTTATCCATGATTGCTTGATTTGTTCCAACTTCGCCACCTTGGTGGAATCTAACTACATGGCCCACTTTCACTTAATTCATTCAAACTCACCTTCTTTATCCATCTTCCATAGCCTTAGCGAGTTCCAATATAACTGTTCACTTTTCTTACTTGCCACTTTCTTCTTTCTGTTCTCATTTTCCATCTTGTTTGGCAATTTTCTTTTCTACTTGCACTATTTATCTCTATGGGTCTTTTTGTCAAAATTGATCAAAGTTTCTCCCCCAATAAGCCCTAACAAAAATCCATGGAATCACTCTTCAGTCAGTCCCTTACATATGTTCTTGGTCCTTCTTATGGTTATACAATTACTGCTAATGTTCCTTGTCCCTCCACAAATTATTTTCCTTCAAACGACGGACCCAACAATGGAATGGTCTAAAAAATTTGAGTCTTAAAAATACTATAGTCCTCTAGTGCATCTTTCATGTTGTGAGAAAAAGATTGGTGTTGTTAATGAATTGGGTTATAGTCTTCATAGCTAGTTTCTCAGTGTGTGAAGCAAGCAAATTTGTCCACTAAGTATCTACATCAAGATTAAGCTTACATAGCTGCATTTATTTAGTTTTAGTAGCAAGATAAAGGCCTCAAAGAGTAGTCTTGGCCTTGTCTAATTCCTCCCATAATCCATCAATTTTCTACTTGATTTCTTCACCTTGATTAAATAATTTTTTTTGTTGTACCAAGTCTATGGTTGTAAGAGCTTGCTACATCAAGTCTTTTCTCTATTTTCGCAAATAATATAGAGGATGATTATGATTAGAAAGCAATACTATCGAATCTTATACTTGATGGAAAATATCCTCTGAACCCCATATGCACTACTAAAGTGTACCTTGGAAGTTAGATGCATGTGCAATCGTTTCATTGATCCACTGTTGGAACTGCTATATAGGGATGAAAATAAAATGTCACATTGTTGGCCCTCATTTTTGGTCATTTTTGCCTATCCTAAACGCATCCCTTTACCACCATATTCCATCATATTTCACTTACATATGCTTCATTTCATTCTTATTTTTCATATTCAAGTAACTAAATTAAGTTTTTCAATTTTTAGAGATTTTTGTAAAACTTGGGTTTTAAGAGTAAATTTGGACTGCCCTAAAAAATCTCGTAATAGCTCTGTTAAAGTCATATGTGAAGGACAAATGGGTGAGAGCTGAGTGCATATTTGGAATTCTTGAGAAGAACGTATGGATGAACACCTAATTGTTTGGTGAAATTGAGCAAACACAGACCCGATCAACGTTGGTCAAACTTGACTTGTCATTCAAAAATCCCTATTAAAAAGGGGCATACTATTATTTTTTGCGATTTTGCCTAATTTTGTGAACTAGAATTAATGAGTTCGACTAGGATGGATGAATTAGGATAGATAAATATTGTGAGAGCTATTGTAGCTAAGTTTGTTAATAATTTTCTTATTTAAACTGAATTTATGAACCATTCATATGTTTAATTTGTATTCAGACTATTGGAGACCTTTGGATAATTTCAATAATACCTTCTATTATTCTAAATTGATGTTTATGTTGTGGATATTTTCATAAGTTAGTTGTAGCTGAGAGTTCTTTAGGTGTACAAGGCAATGTTGGAGGGCCCCCATACCAAGCTAAGTACACTTTGATTACATTAGTATAATTTTAATTTTAGTATTTCTTGTTTCAGGTTTATGCTTTAGTTATTTAAATGTTTGATGCTTCTTATGTGATTTTTGGATGATGATAGTTTAAAATCAAATTTTCATATGAAAGGAAAAATAACAATTTAAGTTAAATTCCCTCTCTAACAAGTTATGAATCATAGCTAAAATCATCCTTTTTGCATTTATTGTATTATTTCTTGAATTCCAATTTTATTTGATGCAATGGTAATGTTATTGGAGTAGATTTATAAGGAAGGACAACCATGATATCATAAGTTAGGAGACTCTTCTCTTTCTTTCTACACATTACAAACCACTTCTCTTTAGTTTATCTTCTTGGGGACAATACTATGAGGAAGGGAAACCACGACCTCCTAAGTTAAGAGCCTCTTATCTTGCTTGTTTTGTAGTATACATAGTGGGGATAGTATGGGATACAGAGGGAGGTACCTGAGGGAATAATGTAATAATGTGTTCGGACATAGAAATAAATAAAGTGGTAAACCTGTATCATGTAAGGGACCACAAGTAGTTAGAAATAATGTAATAAGCCCATTGTATTAGATATATGGGATTGAGGGCACCATGGTAATAACCCATGGTATTTTATGTATGAGGCCTGTATACAGGCTAGAGAGTCACCATTAAGAGATGTCAAGGAATATTGTATGAACAAGCATATGGCTTGTGGATTTTTCTCCTTCCTTAAGGAGTGAATGTATCGTCTTGCCCTACCTTAAGGGTTTGATCAATAAAGAAGCATTTCCATCTATTTCTATCTTATTATTTCTGGGTATATTTGTATTTTAACATATTTTCAAATTATATCTATAACAAATGGTATCATATCGGGTCTATAACAAGTGATATATTTCGAAAAAATAGTTGATTTTAAATCAACGAGATCTCCCTCATCCGGACTCCGATTCAACTATTTTTTTTTTGAAATTAGGTTTTTTTTTGCAAAGAACCTAGGTATGCAATTATATTATGCAAATGTTGCCCTAGAATGTAAAGATATGATCTACAAACTCGCCTCCCCAAAAAGTGTTTGCAACACAACTAATTTTCAAATCAGTGACATCTCCCTCATCTGGACTTCGATTTGGCCGATTTTTTTTTGAAATTGGGTATTTTTCTGCAAAGAACCTAGCTCTGCAACTATATTCTACAAATGTCACCCTAGAACATACAAATCTGATCTGCAAAGTCGCCACCCCAAAAAATGTCTGCAACACAACTGATTTTTAAATCAGCAATATCTCCCTCATTTGGACTTCCATTCGGCCGATTTTTTTTTTCAAATTGGTTATTTTTCACACAAAAATAAGATCTGCAATTAGATTCTACCAATTTTGCACCAGAATGTACAGATATGATCTGCAAAGTTGTCGCCCCAAATAGTTCTTGCAAAAATAATAATAATAATTATGCTTTGCCCAAGAAAGTTCTCTAATACCACTTGCTATAGATTTGATCTAAAAATATATGAAAATACAAATATACCCAATAACTATAAATAATCACCAAAAATCACTAAAAATAGAAATATTTGAATATAGATAGAAATGCTTCTTTAATGATCAAACCCTTGAGGAAGGGCAAAACCATACAATCACTTCTTAAGTAAGGAGAACACTCAATAAGCCATATGCTTGTTCATATAATATTCCTTGAAATCTCTTAATGGGGAGTCTCTAGCCTCTACATAGGCCTCATACATACAATATCGTGGGTCATTACCATGATTCCGTAAATACCATCTATCTAATACAATGGGATTATTACATTATTGGTAACTACTTATGGTCCATTACATGATATAGGTTAACCATTTTATTTATTACTATGGCCCATCACATTATTAGATTATTCCCTTGGGTACCTCCCTCTGTACCCCATACTATCCCCCCTAGGTATACTACATTGCACCCCCCTTAAACATGTTTCATCCCCGAAACATAAGAAGAACACAAATAATAAGGTATACTCAAAAGAGTAGTCCACATTTACCATGCACGTGCATCTAGCCATCCAAGAGAAACGTGAACCCTCAATCTAGTTGGTGCCTCTCTCCCTTGAGATTAAAGTTGACCTTGGTGGCTCTTCTGTGTTGTCGTATTTTGGGTGGATCATTGCTTGTCTCCCTCTATCATCCGGGGGTTGTTGATTTGTTGTTGTCGTGTTGGTTTTTTCTTGCGGGGTGATGTGGGTGCTGATATGTTGAAGTTTAAACCAACGATGTATCTTTCTTTAATTCAGCACCTAATGGAGCCTGATTGGTATTTGGTACATGTTTTGGTGCCTGCTATTGTTTCCTATCTTCCAATATTACTTCAACCACTGATTCCTCATCTGATGTATCAGTACCTGTAACATTTTCTGCTTCAACCTCCTTGAACACTCCCTATTTTTCTAGTACCTAGTTTGATGTTTGTGTTTCATTTTTAACCATCAAAGGCTCATCATCCGATGTGTTAGTGTCATTAGAGCTTTGTGCTTCTGCCTCCATAGTCTATGCATGGGTCTTAAAGGAAATATCCTGTAATGTAATTTTCTTCTTTTTATACAAGAGCTTCATGAATTTCTTCTATACATTATTATTGATTGTACCCACAAATTCCATCGAAGGATATCCCAAAACAACATCCATGTTATCCATATCTGAAGTATAAAAATCACAATGCAACACATACTTATCCATAGAAAGCTTCAAATCTTTATAAACATGAACATCGTCATTATCAATCTGTGTGTTTTCAATGTGTTTTGCTGGAACTTGAATTTTTTTTGCTAAATTAACATTGATAAAATTATTCTTGTAGCTAAGATTTATAGACACAATGATATTCTCCTTCTGAACAACCCATGAACATGTAATAAGGAGATACGAAGAGAAAATAACCCTTTAGGATTCTTGGTTTCCTTCTTTCCTGTAAAAGTAAAATCTTTGCTAGGTTTTGTGGTTTCCTCATTTCTAGTATGAGACCATTTTTCCAAAAAAAGTTTTTTAAATTCTTCATTTGAAAATTCGAACCTTTGGGTGCCAAGTGAGTACCACCATATGGCAGCCTCGTCTTTCACATTATGCCGTAGGAAACTTCTCCAATATTTCTGAGAGTTTTTCTTAAGATTTTTTATGAATCCTTCAATAGTAGGACCATTATCTTTCCCTGTAAAAAATTACTTGCTAGAGGCCATGAAGAGGATTTTGAAAAAAATCACTTACTTGGCGAAAATTTAAAGTGGCGACAATTTAGTCAATATTGGTCAGAATCCCTATTATGACCTATTTTTGGAAATGGAACAACCATTTTGCATATTCCCATGTGATAGAAATCCTGACCTAGATACTAAAATTCCATATTCGCGCTACAAATGTCCCACCATCACAAACATTTCTGAAAAAAATAGTTGATTTTAAATCAACGATATCTCCCTCATCTAGAATCTGATTCGACTGATTTTTTTTTTGAAATTGGATATATTTTTGACAAAGAACCTATATATCCAATTAGATTCTACAAATGGTGGCCCAAAATGTACATACCTGATCTCCAAACTCGCCGCCTCGAAAAATATCTACAACACAACTGATTTTTAAATCAGTGATATCTCCTTCATCCGGACTTCAATTCGGCTGATTTTTTTTGCAAATTGGGTATTTTTTTGCAAAAAACCTAGATTTTTAATTAGATTATACCACTTTTGCACCAGAACGTACATATCTAGTCTACAAACTCATTGCCTCAAAAAAGTTCCTGCCAAAAAAAAAACAATTATCTGTTTTGCCCAAGAAAGTGCTTTGATACCACTTGTTATAGATATGATATGAAAATATATGAAAATACAAATATACTCAATAACTGTAAATAATTTCCAAAAATAACAATATTTGAATATAGATAAAAATGCTTCTTTATTGATCAAACTCTTGAGGTAGGGAAACACCATAAAATCACTCCTTAAAGAAGGAGAACACTCCACAAGCCATATGCTTGTTCATAAAATATTCCTTGAAATCTATTAATGGGGAGTCTCTACTATGGCCCATTCAATTATTACAATATTCCCTTGGGTTCCTCCCTCTATACCCCATACTACCCTAGGTATGCTACAAAGGTAGATTTTCATTTTGCTTATTCTCAAGATCTTCTTTTAGAGAGAGGATCTTAGCTTCAAGACTTTCATAGTTACTGGAACTATATTTAAGTCTCTTGATTGTTGTACTCTTTTCATTTACTACATTTCTTAATGATGTCACTTCATCCTACAACTTTTGACATTGATCTTCCTTTTCCTTGTACTGCTTCCTTACATTGTTTCCTTCCTCCAGCTGAGCATTTAATTTGGTAATTTCTTCTTTGAAGGTACACTCACTTTTGTTAAATAGATCTTGTTAATCTCTGATTTTATCTACGAGTCTTTTGACTTCTGCCTTTATGCTTCTTTCACTACCACTTCCAATATATTCAATATTGCATGAACAAAAAAAGTATCACTAGAAGACCAAAACTTTGTACCTTATACTTCATTTGTTTGTTCATCTTCAATCTGAGGTGATTTCGAATCTGAATACTTGCTTCCACCTAAAAACCCATTGTCTCTCTTGCTGTCACTATTCCTTTGAGATGTCTTCCTTTTCTGAGGCCATTTCTTCCTTAGCTTCTTTCCCATTGTTTGTACGCATCTCCTTCAAGCGATCAAGCTTCTACCAAAAGAACTTGCCTCTGGTACCAATTGTTGGAAATAACATTGAGAGGGGGGGTGATTCAGTATTAGTCAAATCAATAACTTTTTATTTTCATGCTCTGTTTTATATACGCTACTTCAATGAAGGTAACTCACGTGTACATGCAAGTGTATTTAAGGCAACCAATGTATATAGAACAGACTTATGATTCAATTAATTCATCATATATTGATATTTAACCAGTGCATCATTACTTCATTAACCTGATAGGTGCATCCTTAGTTCAAATCAAGCAAAGCATTAAAAACCCATAATCTGCATATTTGATCTAACAGTTCATAAGATATTCAATACTTGCACCCTTGGTCTAATGATATTCTCCTCCTTACATAGCTTTAGGCCTCTCTCAATACCTTTTACCAAAACCACTTAGGACTAATACCTTGGACCAAATAGCACGGACCAATACCGCAGACCAAATAGCTTGGACCAAATAGCATGGACCAATACCGCGGACCAAATACCTTGGACCAAAACCTTGATTTTCCATCCCATATGCACTTTTCCTTATGTGAAAGTGAGTGTATATGTGTACGCTCCTTTTGTTATATTAAACTACGTGTATATGCTACTTGGACAAAGTGAATGAATGTATACTTATTAAACAACTCTCTTTCTTGAATCTTTGGAGTCTGATCTGTAATATTTTGTTGTTAACTAGTTGCACTATGACCTGTCATCTGTGTGAGTTTCCATGAAGGACAACACCTGTATCTAATGCTAACAATATCCCCCTTTGGACTTGATGGAAACAACAACACGAAGACACTCTCTCCCTTTCACATCAAGGGCAAAGAGTGGACCAAGATATTCTCCCCCTCTAATATACATTATATTCTCCATGCTCCCCCCTGAGTACATGCTGAAATCTCAGATTAAGCTCCCTCTTTGTAGATGTTGAGATGCACTAAATCGTCCATGCTCCTCCTGAGCACATGCAGAGTCTGTAAAAATGTTTTCCAAACGAATAGCATGACTCTATAACTCAACTATGTGAGTATGACCTTCTTATCATCAATGACTCATACATACATCAATCTCCTAAACAAGTGGGGATACACCAAATTTCACTCATCCACCCAACCAAGCGGGGATATACTAAATGTTTATACATATTTGAAAATATAAATTATTACATCATCCTTCCCATGCATAGTGTCGTTACAAATTACGTCTTTCTTGACCTTTACATCAAATGGTATACATAACATTTATAACAAGGACCAACAATCTAAACAGGACCATGATAGTCATTAGAAACTATCATACACCATACATGATCTGCACCATCAGCATTTGTCAACAACATCAAGATCAATAGGTTGTATATCTCCATCATCAAAAGAGTCACCTGAATCAAAACAACTATGTGGATCAAACAAATGTAAGCATCTTCATGTTCCAATATCTTCTAATATAATTCCAACAATGCATTATTAGAAGCACATGCTCCCCCTAAACCTATGCCAACTATTCATTATTAGATCTGACCATTGAAAATATTAGTAAGAATCATCAAGGCATCATCATCAATCAGATATACATCAACCTTTTAACAACTTATGAGGACCAAAGCATTTCCACATATCATCAACACATTATAACCATCATCAAACAAAGTAGATAATTGACTGAACCATATCAGACCCCTTTTCTTCAGTCTGTCACACTGCTTTTTCCTCAAACCAACATATTCGAGACTATGCAACTTCGAACTCCCATATATACATGACTTGTCTTCATGAATATTGCGTATGGGATTTAGAACAATGAAGTTTCACACTTTTAGCTCCCCGTGAGTCTGCTATATCTGTAAATTGAGCTATGCCACATCTTTTTGACTGTACCTCCTTCTTCTTCCATATCTTCAAGTTGGACGATGTTTTCTCCTTTTGTTATGGTGCCCGAAATTTTCTCCTACATTCCTTTGTTATATGTCCAAACTTATTAGATGAATACGATCTTACATGTTTCATAGTCCTTCTATAGAAGTCAATGGCTTTGTGACCAGACATATTGTAAGAAAAACAATATCGCTTAAAATACCTGGAAGCTGATGATCTTTCTAGGTGAAGGTCTTGAACCATTCTACTTCTACATCTCACTGCATTATGTCCAAAATTATGACATATAGAGCATTCAACATTATTCACTGGAGGAAATAACCGACTATCAATTCCATAGTTAGGAGCAAAAGATTTTCTTTGAAGACTTTCTTTCCTTGGTTGTTGACGGGGTTGACCTCTCATCTCCTTGTTGACCATTTCATATTTTGCATTATATTTCCTTGCCTCATCTTGTGAGCTAGATTCACCTTCAATATATTCATGAAAACCAAGACCAGTTTTGATGGTAGGAGACCTTTGACTACTAAGAATATTATCCAAAATTTTAGTGTTGTCTTGAAATCGTAACAATTTATCCTTTTCTTCTAATTTACCTTTCAGGATATTTACCTCAACCTGATATTGCTCTCCCTTTTCCAAATATTGCTTCTTCAAGATTTCTTGAGCCTTTCTTCCTTCTTCCACTTCTTACCTTAATTTGAGAATCTCATTTTCTTGTTCTTCATTTGCTTGACGTAGTTCTTCATTCTGCTTATTTTCAAGATCTTCTTTTACAGAGAGGATCTTAGCTTCAAGACTTTCACAGTAACTGGATCTATCTTTAAGTCTCTTAAATTGTTGTACTCTTCTCATTTACTTCATTTCTTAATGATGTCACTTCATCTTGTAGCTTTTCACATTGATCTTCCTTTTCCTTATACTACTTCCTTACATTATTTCCTTCCTCCAGCTTAGCTTTTATTCTGGTAACTTCTTCTTTGAAGGTACACTCCCTTTTGTTAAATAGATCTTGTTGATCTCTGATTTTATCTACGAGTATTTTAACTTCTACTTCTATGTTTCTTTCACAATCACTTACAATATCTTCAATATTGCATGAACAAAGAAAAGTATCACTAGAAGACCAATAATTTGTACCTGATAATTCATTTTCTTATTCATCTCCAATCCAAGGTGATTCTGAATCTAAATACTCACTTTCTCCTAATGATCCATTGTCTCTGCTTTTGTCATTGTTCCTTTGAGATGTCTTCCTTTTCTGGGGTGCTTTCTTCTTTAGCTTCTTTCCCATTGTTTCTACAGATAACCTTCAAGCGATCGAGCTTTTGCCAAAAGAACTTGGCTCTAATACCGATTGTTGGAAATAATACTTAGAAGGGGTCGGGGGATTAATCAATGTTAGTCGAATCAATAACTTTTTCTTTTCATATTCTAATTTATATATGCTACTTCAATGAAGGTAACTTTCGTGTACACACAACTGTATTTAAGGCAACTAGCGTATATACAACAAACTTATGATTTAATTAATTCATCATATGTTGATATTTAATTAGTGCACCACTATTTGATTAACCTCAAAGGTTCATCCTTAGTTTAGATCAAGAAAAACATCATAAACGCATAACCTACATATTTGATCTAACACTTCATAAGATATTAAATACTTGCACCCTTGGCCTATTGATCTTCTCCTCTTTATATAACTTTAGGCGTTTGTCAATACGTTGGACCAAAACTACTTAGTACCAATACCTTGGACCAAATACCTTGGACCAATATCGCAGAACAAATACCTTGGACCAATACCTCAGATCAAATACCTTGGACCAGATACCTCGGACCAATACCTTGGACCAAAACCTTGATTTTCTATCATACACACTTTTCCTTCTATGAAAGTGTGTGTATACGTGTATGCTCCTTTTGTTCTTTTAACTTGTGTGTATATGATACTTGGAAAGTACCTCTTAAACCATTCTCTTTCTTCAATATTTGGAGTCTGATCTGTAATCTTTTATTGTTAACCTCTTGCACTTTGATTTTTCATCTATGTGATTTGTAATCAAGGACAACACCTGTATCATAATTCCAACGGAAAGACCAATCTTGAAATGTGTTAGATGAGGATATGAAAGAGATATTCCTGTGCTTGAATCTAGTAAACTAAAAATAACTAAACTATTTAGTTGGGTTTATGCACATGAGGATGGTCTTCCCCCAAGGGGGAGGGGTTTGTAACAACCCTAGGTTAAAAATCCATGTAATAAAGTTGATAAAGGAAAAAATAAGACAAAGGTGATGAGACATGTATTCCAAGGTAAATGTTGGTAAAAGCATCCTAGTGGGTGTTCAATCAATTTATTATTGCTAAGGAAATTAAAAAAGGCAATTGAGAGGGATTTTGGAAAGGAAATGAGGCATTATTTGGCATTTTATTTATGAAAATAAAAGAAATTAGGAGAAAAATAATGTGAAAGGTCACAAATTTGCATGAGAATGAAATTAAAGGAAAGATGAAGGAAAATGAAGAAATTATAGGCCTCATTGATAAAAAGGATTTTGAGGATCATTTCATGGTTTCTGTTAGTACTATCTTTCGTTAGTTCAATTTTGGTGCCTTATCCTTAGTCTCTTTCTCTTATACTCTTGGACACTTACATTTTTCTTGGAGCACTCTAGCATTGGATCAATAAAAGAAAAAGAAGCACAAGGAAGGAAAAGGGAAGAAAATATTTAGTAAGGAAGAGTAGGATCAAGCAGCTACAACAACATTACTTGTAGGTATAAAATTGCATGTATGATTTCCTTGCTAGCTTTGACATGCACATGTGTAATTTGGTCTCTTGTTATCACTCGCATGAGTCTTGTGAGGTGTGAGAGTGTATTTCACTGTTGCCTTGCCATTTCTTGATAACCATGGTGTGATGGGATTCTCTCTTACTTGACTGAGCTCGATTGCTAGATGGTTTTGAAACTGAGTGGGGTGTTCTCAGGAGAAAAAAACACAAGGCCTAGGAATCCCAGGAATGGTGAAGGTTGGATTGTCGTAAAGCTGGATTGTGTGTACCTCGGTGGGCCTAGGAATCCACAACTAGTGAATGGCGGGATATAAGTTAAGGCCTAGAGGTGTTTGCCCTCTATTAGGCCTAGGAATCCTCGATAGGTGAATGTCGAGATATATGGTAAAGCCTAGACGATGGAGTCTCATTGGGCCTAGGAATCCTCGACCGGTGAATGGCAGGATATAAGGTAAAGCCTAGAGACTGGAGACAAATAAATTCCTCATTGTTTAAGTGGAGAGATCTATAGGCATACATGCTTGTACAGGCCTAATGATCCTTGGATCAGTATATGGAGGGATGGTAGTAAAGGCTGGTAGTGTATGTTTCTTTTTTGGGCCTAGGAATCCCTTGTTGGGATTGTAGTAAAGTTTGTGTGGATCCTACTAAATTTGCCATGATATTGAATATGTCATCACCCACCTCATTTTGATAGTTTTATTCCGGTTTAGGAAATACTAGTTTTTATCAAAAATTCATTCAAAATTATGCTTCCATTGCGGCTCCATTGGAGAATCTCCTTATGAAGTTTGAGAGTGTTGTGTGGTTAGCTAAATGCAATGATGCATTTGATACATTGAAAGAGAATCTTTTGAGCACATCGATTTTAGTCTATCCTTACTAGAATAACCAATTCCATGTCCATGTTGATGCCTCTGGGATCGCTTTGGGTGCTATCTTGTTGCAACTGTGTGAAGGAAACTTGGACTACCCTACATATTTCGAAAACATAAAACTTTCTAATGTAGTGAAGGACTATACCACAACAGAACAAGAAGGCTTACCAATGGTATTTTCTCTCTAGAAGTTCTGACATTACATGTTAGGAGGTCTATTTAAATTTTTCACAAACCACTGAGCATTGAAGTGCTTAGTTAAGAATCATGTGCTTGAAGGAAGAATTTTTGGGTGGTTGCTATTGCTTGAAGACTTAAAATTTGAAGTCATTATCAATCTAGGAAGGTAAAATGTTGGGTTGGACCATCTGTCCAGATTGAAGTCAGGATAGTTGAGAGGGTCAATTGACAATGAGTTGTGAGATGCTCATTTCTTACACATTGAAGTTATCCATGACTATTTAGAAGAGATTGCTACCTATCTTGCTATAGGTTAGTGGCCATCTAATTACATTGTAGTGTAGAAAAAACATTTAGTTGTTTGAGCAATAGACTACCAATTGATTGCAGGGCAGTTGTATAACATGGGGCCTGATTAAGTTTTACATTGTTGTATCCTTGATCATGAATGTGAGGGAATATTATGGGAATTTTATGCTGGAATTGTAGGGGGAAATGTTGGAGGTAAAGATACTACTGGAAAGGTATTACAATATTATATTTGGTGGCCAACTCTTTTCAAGGATGAAAAGGAGTATACGAAAACTTATGATGTTCACCAAAGGGTTTTTCTACCCCATGGCATGATGAAATGCCCCTGAATATGGTACAAGCACTTGTTGGATTTGAAAAATGGGATTTTTATTTTATTGGGTCTATTCATCCTCCTACCCATCATTCTCATGCGAGCTATATTATTGTCACAACATAATATCTCACCTATTGGGCGGAATATGCTCCAATTAAAGATTGTATTACAGAGATGACTACTAGATTTATCTTTGAGAACATCATTACTATGTCTAGTTTCCATCACAGCCTGACAAGTTACCATGGTTCTCATTTTATTAATGAAACAATTTAGACTCTGTTGAGAAATTTCATGATACAACATCATAAGAGCACCCCTTATCATTCACAAGCTAGTGGAACTGTTGAAGCATTTAAAAAAATAATGGAGAGGGAACTCACTAAGTTCTCTTCCCAAAATTGAGATGATTGGGATGAATGGGTTCCTACAACCTTATCGGCCTACAAAAATATTGTCAAGAGATTGAATATGTATACCCCATTTGAACTAGTTTATGATAGGGAACTTGTTGTTCCCAATGAGTTTATTGTTCTGAATCTCTTCATTTCTCATGAAACTAGAATGTCGGGGGATGAATTTATTCTTGATCGAGTAAATCGGTTGTTGCAGTTGGACAAATCCTGATTATTGGCCTATTTTTATCATACTATTGAAAAGGAGCATCAGAAGGCTTTACATAATCATCATATCAAGAAGAAGTCCTTCTCTGTGGGTGACCAAGTATTACTCTACGATATAAATCATCACTGTTAGGAAACCAACTCACAAAAGAAAGAAAAGATAGATCAAAGCCTTAGAATTCAGCCTCTTTGAGGGGGCAACCTCCTTTACATTACACGAATGAACAATTATTAGATGATACAAATGACAAGGTCAACTTTCTATATATAGGAATCTAAGGGGTCATAATATAATCGGAGCCAACATAACAACAATCATGTAAGGGCACAATACTAACAATAGTGGTCTTCTATGGGGAACAATAATAAAAATATGGGGACTACATGGGCACAACAACATAATAAGGGGGTTGTAATAATAACAATAAGGGGTTACACTAGTAGTATAGGGACCTAACATGCCCCTCTCCTTGAAAAAATGTTTTCCTCAACACTTGAGTAGTTCTTGATGCTTCTGTATAAATTTCTTGTCCTCTCATATGGAATCTTCAGTGGGTAAGTACTTCCACTTGATGAGATACTCTAAAGTTGATCAATTTTGTAGCGGTCGGGTTATTATTTTTGTGACTGCTCCAGGTTCCAATATGATTTTTCCTTCCTCATCAAGTTTTGGCAGCATTGTTTGAACTGGGATCTTCTGCAACTTTTGAATCAGTTTCCACACTTCTTTTTCCTTCTTCCATTCATCCCTTGCTTCTTTGATCCAATATGGTTGAATAATACAAATAGCACAAAACAATGCTTCCACATCCTCATCCTTTCTTGAGAATGCATTTGCAGGAACATTTTTCTTCCCTTTTTTGTAGATGATTTCAAAGTCATAACCCAACATATTTGTGACCCATTTTTTCTGTTCTTCTGAAGATAATATTTGTTCTAAAAAGTATTTAAGACTATCATGTTCCATTTTTACCTGAAGTGGCTTCCCATTAGGTAAGGTCTCCATTTCTTAAGTGCATGTAGTATTGCCAACATTTCCTTCTCATGAATAGCTTGCTTGATATGTAGCCATAAAAATACCTAGTCACCTACATCAAAACTTATTTCATTGTGATGTCAATCTGCCTATTGTTTCATTTGATTCTGCACCAAAGTGGCGTTATCCTTTAAAAGTTGGAGAACTTGTTCATGTTCGATGTGATCTTTCGCTACTTGAACCTTTTTCTTCTTGATATGTCCTTCTATCTTGAGAGTTTGAGGAGTGGTAATTTCTTCCAATGCCCCAACAAGATATGATCAGATTCATTTCTTGATGCTTGATGTGATATTTCACTTCTTGAACATTTTTATTCTTGATATGTCCTTCTATCTTGATAGTTTGAGGAGTGGTAATTCCAGCCAATGCATTACAAGATATGGTTGGATTCCTTTCTTCTTTCTCAATGTAATCTTTCACTTCTTGAACCTTTCTGTTCTTGATATGTCCTTCTATATTGAGTGTTTGAGGAGTGGTAATTCTTGCCAATGCTTTACATTATATGTTAGGATTCATTTCTTCTTTCTCTGGGGTTGGTTCTTGGTATATATTTTCATCTCTTGATGTTTCTTAATCCTTTTCTTACTCCTCTTCAAAATCAATGTAAAATAATTTCTTCTCAGCACACTTATGACCTTTAATGTATTTGTTATCACAATTGTAACAAAGTCCTTTTTCTCTTTTTTATTCCAATTGTTTTCATGTAGACCTTGTAGGTTGTGGAAGGCTAGGAAAAAAAATAATTCCATAAATAGTCGTGAGTGGTGGAATTCCTTGTTTCCATAATTTCACTTTCAATTTTTCTTGCCAACCTGAATGCCTTCTCCAATGAATTAGGTTCCCAAAGATGAACCTCATGTTGAATGTTATCCTTTAAAGTCCCTATGAAGACATCAATCCTTTGCTTCTCTGGAATATCATTTAAAATTATATTCAATGTTTGAAAGTCCTTAATGTGCTCTTCCATTGAACCCTTTTGTTCGAGATTTACCAATTGGCCAAAGAACGCGTTACTCTTTGTATCCTCATAATGTGCTATCATTTCTTCCATGAAAATTGACCAAGTAAAAAGTGTTTTACGAGAACAAAGCCCTTTATACCATAAAAATTGATTTGGCTCTAAATATAAAGATTCAGTGTGTACCTTTTGTAAAAATTGAACCTCATGTAGATCAAAATATTGTTGCATCTGTAGTATCCAATTTACCGGATCCTTGCCATCAAACTTCCTCATATCGCCTTTTCTTGATTTTAGGAGCTTGATCTTGAAATGACTATAACTCTGTAATTTCGAATCTTCCAGTTCTGAAATCATGACTTATAGCAGCCCTCTACATCCTCTTTCTAGTGCCACCAGTCTGAGCCAAATTAGATTCTTCAAGAAATAGTTATGCACAATCTCCCAAGATGACCGGATTATATACCTTTTCAGAAGAGTGAACTTGTATGAAGTGCCACGTGTCACTGTTTCAAACTTCGGATTTGAAAAATATACATAGAAAGCTACAACATTTCCTATTTCTATAATTTCTTACAAAATTTCAATCTGATGCTCAGAGAGAAAGTTATGATGATTTTACCAAGGTCACGTGTTTAAGATTTAATTGAGGAGTTTGCAAAAACCCTAACTTCCTCAGATCATATATATGAAAATATAGCGAGACAAGATCTGAAATTCGGATACGAGGTTCAGACCGCTTTCTTTTCAAATGGGATTTTGTTTTAGCTTATGAAAATTTGTATTGAACAAGTTATAGCGAAACTTCCATGATGGCCTATTTTAGATGAAATTCTAGAGCTTCCAAACACCCTAACTTCCTCAGATCATATCTCCAAACATTTAGTGAGACAAGATCGCAAATTTGGACCTGAGGTTCAGTGAGATATCTTATCAAATGGGTTTTTTTGTTAGCATCTGAAGCATCACGGAACAAAAGTTATAGCGAAAATTCCACGATGAAACCAATGAAACCCTAGAATCTAAAGCTCTCATACAAAATGTTAGGAAACTAGCTCACAAAAATATAGAAAAGATAGATCAATGCCTTAGAATTTAGCCTCTTTGAGGGGGTAACCTCCTTTACATTACAGGAATGAGCAATTATTGGATGATACAAATGACAAGACATCATTTATATATATAGGAGTCTAAGGGGTTGTAATACAGTCAGATTCGACATAACAGTAATAATTTAAGGGCACAATAATAACAATATTGGGCTTCTATGGGGCACAATAATAACAATATGGGGACTACTTGGGCATACAAATATAATAAGGGGGTTGTATTAATAACAATAAGGGGTTACACTAGTAGCATTGGCTCAATCCTTTTTATGTTTCAGATATTAAAGAATCTGTTGTTGTTTAGATTTCTCAGTTAGATGGTACTCTGTTTTATGGATGGGTGAATGGCGCTCAACTAAAACCCTAGTTTTTTGGTTCAATTTCCAATTAAAGAGATCTCTCCTTACAAGAGTCACAATTAGGAGTTAGGATAGTTGTGTCAATAACATCCTTTTGTCTGTTTGGTATTTTGTAGGTCTTATATTTTATGCAAGTGTCTTACATTATTTAGTCATGATCAGTTGCAACCAATTCTGGTCGGGAAGATTTTTCTGTATCTTGTTTTGTCAGTCATTAATTCTTTTCCTATATGTTAGCTTTCATTATCATGCCAAAGTTAGTTACCAAATCTGTATCCCAATTCTCGATAAGATTTTATTCTTGTGTTATGTCACCACATCCTTCGGTATGTGTCTGAATCACTTGTCATTAATTCAAAAGTTGTGTCACATTTCTCATGCCTAACGGCTATTTCTATGTCTATTTCCCTATATCTTCTTACTTATTGTCTTCACCCTCATCTTTTCCCGTCATGCATTCTCAGTTCCTGCTATGTCTCCTCTATCTCCCACTGCTAAACCTTCTCTACCTTCTCATCCTCTTATTCCATTTGTCTACACCATTTTCGCTATGAATATGGTTTGCTCAATTAAACCCACTCTCAGTCTGTACCCTATCCATTCTTGAATCCACTCTAAAGATGACTTGTTAGGAAAGTATGATAAATCTCATTTTATGGAAAATGATTGATCTGATTCCACCCTATTTCTTGTGCTTTGGACTAATATTTTTATGAAGCCCAATAATCGCCCCAATGCTCACTCTACCATGGAATTTAGAGCTATTTTGTGTCAATTAAAGCAATCCACCCTTCTCGTTCTAAGGGACTTACCTGTGTTTGGCACAATTGGCAAGGTAATTCTTTGTGCAATGTTTTTGATCAACTGCCTTCATGGGGAGTCTCTTTGGTTAGACTGTGAATACCCCATCCATGTAATTTACATTCACAACATCACTAGCCTATCTAGCTATGGTGCTGATGTTAATTTGGCCTTTTAGAAAATAACTAAGTGTGGGAAGAAAATGAATGAGAAAAACTTGTATAAGAAGTATGGTACCACTCAGAAAAGGTTGGGGAGTGGTTCTAGATACGACCAACAACATGTCAGTCTGTGTTGTTGATACAATTATTTCCATTAAGCTCACATGCCACTAGACTAGAGGGGAATGTATGTTGGATTCCATTTCTATTGTTGAAGCTTGTGTTCATGGTGATTAACTCAATTGGTCTAGCCATCTTCTTTCAGAATAATTTGAGGCCGCTAATGATGTCTATGCTTGGTCCACTTATTTTATTTTTGGATTCCCTCTTATTCTTCTTTCCATGTGCAAATGGTGTCATCTAGAGGGTTGTGACGTTGCTACAATTTACGAAAATGAGACCCTTTCTTATATGTATGCACCATGGCATAGCATCGAAGACATCGTAAAAACAGAATTTAACAACCTCACTTTTGAATGACTCTTCATTTTGGTTATTGGTACATATGTTTTTAGAAGGAAGGATTAGTTTTGGCTTAAGGGGGTTTGACCCAGGCTTAAAGTGTGCTTCACATAAAAAAAAAAACCCTCAACCACTAGCCCTTTCAGCAATGACCTATAAGTACATCACACTCTCACCTGAAGAGGTTATGGGAGGTTGCAGAACTAGGTTTCTGTAGCAAGAGGGATATGTGCACTATGGCATCCATGTGTTCACTTATGTCTTATATATACCTACAACTTTGTGTACATGAATAAATTTTCGCTGATGATTAACTACACAGATTGGTACTTAATGCATAGACATAATAGAAAATAGTATAACATGTATTCTTTCGCATAATTTAGTAAAAATCATGCATAATGATATCAATAAAAACAAAAAATGAAAATAGAAAGATACATAATACTTCGCCAAAAGTTCTTCTTTATTAATAAGGATATTCAATACAAGCTCTTCCCTAACCTGTGTACCCAGCTCCAGGTGGTTTGTGAACTCAGCTTCAGACTCTTCAAGGCCTCTACACACTCAGCTGCGGAACCTTCTGCCAAAAATATAGACTCAAGATAGAGAATACGAATAATCTATGCTTAGTTATCTTCTTCTAATATCTATTCAACAAAGTATTAAATATTATTTATATAAACTTTCTTACTACAAGAACATAGTCCACAACCCATGGATATGACAAAACAATGGACTAATACCCAAAAATCATTCCAAAATAAGGGAATTTTGACCCACCCCAAAGCCCCTAAAGGCTGCATGATGAATATAACTTTGCTAGCTCTGCGCGTTCCACTCCTTAAAATGCAGAGTCTTTGACCCAAAACTTGAACGAAGTCGGGTTGTGCCCAACAAGCCCCCAACACTCACTTGTGACTCATCCCAAGTCACTTAGATATGGTTCCTTTTATTTTTTCTGCAATTCCATTGTAGACATCATTATATTGTTGGACTATCTCTGTCATTTTTTGCTCTTCTTTGCGCACCTCCTCTAGAAATGCCTCTGTGGTTGGGCCAACAACCTTCTACAGTATTTATTCCTCCCTTTTTTGAACTCTTTGAGCCTTTCGTCCACTACCTGAGATAGTTTGAGAGTGCCATCTTGCCATGGCTAAGTCCTTGCTTGAAAAATTTTCTCATGCCTCTGAAGACCATCTATCTACTTTTGGAGGTTCTTCGCTTCATTAATACTGGCGAGTTTTGATATGATTGGTAGGGTCTTTAGAGCTACGAAGATTTCATCGTACTACTTCTTCTTCACATGTAATTCCTCCTCTATCTTTTGGATGTTTGGATCCTCTTGTAGTGAGGTCCAAAATTACATCATCTCATCCAATAAATTCCTGCATTCCGTCACTGTGTCATAGATGCATTTCAATTCTGTCTTTAACTCTTTTTGCCTCTCCTCATGTACTTCTAGTGGTGTGGCTAGCTGCAACCTTATTTGCAACTCTGGTATTTGCACTTCATACTAAAATTTTTTCTTCACCAGTGTGTTCTTTGATTCCTTGATCGCGAGGGACAACCTCACAACATTCTCTGCTCATGGTACATGAATAGCTTTGCACTAATTATTAACTACACAAATTGGTACTTAACGAATAGACATAATAGAAAATAGTATAACATGTATTCTTTCACATAATTCAGTAAAAATCATGCATAATGATATCAATAAAAACAAATAAGGAATATAGAATGATACACAATACTTCACCAAAACTTCTTCTTTATTAAGAAGGATCTTCAATGCATGCTCTTCCCTAACCTGTGCAGCAAGTTGTAGGTGGTCTACGAACTTAGTTGTGGACTATTAAAGGCCTCTGTGCACTTAGCTACAGAGCCTTCCCCAAAAAATACAAACTCAAGATAGAGAATATGAATCATCTATGCTTAGTTATCTTCTTCTATTCTCTATTCGACAAAGTATTAAATGTTATTTATATAAACTTCCTTACTACAAGAACACAGTCCACAACCCATGGATCTAACAAAAAAATGGACTAATACTCGAAACCCGTTACAAAATACGGAAATTTTGATCCACCCCAAAGCCCCTAAAGACTACACGATGAATAAAACTTCGTTAGCCTGCGCGCTCCACTCCTAAAAATGCAGTCTTTGACCCAAAACTTGGACTAGGTTAGGTTGCACCCAATAGGAAACCAAGACTCACCTATGACTCATCCCGAGTCACTCAGACATGGTTCCTTTTATTTTTTCTGAAATTCCGTCGTAGACTACATCATACTATTGGGTTGTCTCTATCATTTATTTCTCTTGTTTGCACACCTCCTCTGGAAATGCCTCTGTCATTGGGCCAATAACCTTCTACAATATTTATTCCTCCCTTTTTTCTACTCTTTGAGCCTTTCATCCACTGCCTGAGATATTTTGAGAGCATCATCTTGCAATGGCTAAGTCCATGCTTGTAAAATTTGCTCCTTCCTCTAAAGACCATCTATATGCTTTTGGACGTTCTTCCCTTCATTAATACTAGTGAGTTTCTATAAGACTAGTAGGGTATTTAGAGCTGCCAATACTTCATCGTGCTACTTATTCTTCACTTGTAATTCCTCCTCGATCTTTTGGATGTTTGGATCCTCCTGTAGTGAGGTCCAAAATTGCATCGTGTCATCCAATAAATTCCCACAATCCGCCACTATATCAAAGATGCCTTTTAATTGTGCCTTTAAGTCTTTTTGCCTCTGCTCCTATACTTCTAGTGGCGTGGTTGGCTGCAACCTTATTTGTAGCTCTGAAATCTGCACTTCATTCTCAAATTTTATCTTTGCTAGTGTGTTATTTGATTCCTTGATCGTAAGGGAGAGCTTCACAACATTCTTTGTTGGTGCTTCCTCCTCACTAACCCTTGGAAGAATATAGGGAAATTAGAGTTAATGAGATTCTTCTAGTCATGATAAATATTTGTGAGGTGTTTTCAACTTTTTATTCTTATTCCAATCTTCACTTATTATTATTATAGTATGCCTTCTTTAGTTCATCAAATAGTTACCAAAGAAAAGAGACAAGAACACAAGATGTTGGCTTTCTACCAAGGCCAAAACCTGTCTCTCTTTGAGAGGAAAACCTACAAAAAATTCTTCTTATATAGATTCCAATTAATGAATACCAAGGCTATGGACATTGACCTATTAGGACACTCCAATACCAAGACACCAATCCTATTTTTTGTCACTGCTGAGATCATCATCATTGTGCACCATTGAGTCCATCACTACTACACCACCAAGATCATTATTTCTTGCATCACTGAGGCCATCACTAAGATTATTACTGTCGCACCTCCATCAATATCATTGCTTCTCCTTCACATGACACTTGGTTCCCCTTCAGTATAATAACAAGATATGTATATATACATATGAGAGTTGTACTAAGATCTTGTAACTGTGTCCTTATCAATATTATGACTAAGATCATGATTATAATTATGCCAACATGTTGACTACATCAAAATGAATTTCGAGACAATGTCTATTAGTGAGGGATCACCGAGATCTTTATCATCACAATTATGACGAGAAATTGATTATGTTTCTTCCTACACAATGATCTTTATTATCAACATATGCCAAGACTACACTTTTGTGGAACCCATGTGAAAGCACAAAGATTCTTATCTGAAATTGAGCTACTACATTTATCGAAATTCCTGATCCATTGTACTTGTCCGAAATTCTTGAACCACTATACTTGTCTGAAGTTTCAAATCTTACTGCACTAATACGAGATTACAGAGAGTGATTTTTTCAGTGTTTTCTGTGGTGACCCAAGCTAGGTATTCATATTGGTAATGTCTCCATAAGAATATGACGTGAGTGTGGGAACCATTGTGTCATTTATTTGAGCCGACATGACTTCTTTTACATCATTTTGATAGTCGACTTCTTCAAGAGGATTGTTCTTGTCTTGGAGGGCTAATCTAGACACTAGGTTGACTCATATACATTTCATATATGATCAAGAAGAGATCTTCAACATGTTATCTGAATATTTGAATTTACTATAGCACTTCAATGTGTGCTAGACCTATGCAATGAGCAAGAAACTCATTTTATAATTTAAAAAAATAATATTTCTTTTCTTTTACTAGTACAGAGATCAAAATTACATTTATGAAGACTGAACCTAGTTACACTTTATTCAACACGGCCTTCACATCTAAGACTGTGCTCCAACTATATTCGATGGATCTTTTCAATCATTGTTTCATTGAAATGCTTCATTTATGTGCCTATTCAACTGCTCCAACTCCTTCTTCAGTGCAACTTTGTCCTTTTCCACCTGCATTGTCAATGTTGAGGTTCGTTGTTCCTGCTCCTGCAGCTTGGTTGTTAAAATTTGATGGAGTTCGTGCAACACCTAAATGGGAAGTGAGACAATATCTATGTTGACAGTATTCCATGCTTTGGCTCATTCCTTTTCATCTGGTGTGTACCACTGAAGTGCCCTAGCTGGCACCTTCAAAATTCTATCTTTGAATTGTCTTTCTATTCTTTTCTCTACCTGCATTGGCTGAGTTATTTACTCTAGATGTCTTTACACTTGTGGTAGTATATTCAGCTCTACAATGCCCTGCTATACGTCAGCCAAGGTTGTTTTATATCTATCATCAATTCCATCCCAGGTCTCCACTTTGATTTTCTGGACCTTCTGTCTGATCTTGTTGATGTCCCCATCAATGAAGACAAGCACTTCTGCACCCTTGGACTTATCTTTTTTTTTTTCCTATTGCCATTTGTAGTTATTGTGTATGTCCTTCTAACTATAAAAGGTGACTCCTATGATACTCCCACATCACTAAGAGGTTCCTCATGCTCCTTCTTTTGTTTCTTCTATTTTTATCTCTGCATCATTTTCACTTGTACCTTCATCATGTGGGGTACCCTTCTCTATTACAACTTTTCCACTGAGTGGAGTCATCCACTCTTCCGAACATTGTTGTACTATGACGAGAAAATAATGTTTTGTTACAAAGTATGACAATGTGTTCCATGTCCTAGTTGGGTTCTTTATTGCCTTCACTTAGGCTTTGTGGAAGTCTTCTTTTAAGTCTCTAATGTGATAATATTGCTTATATAAACTAGGTGACAGCCTTGGATACTGATTCACCACCATGTGCAAATACATTTCCATCACCACGAAGAAAATTCTATATTTTGTTGCATGCGTTGACTCCTTAGTAAACCAGAGGGAAGCATACCTCGCTGCTTCGTAAACATCCACATTGACAGATGGAAACAATGAGTCTTCTAATGGTCATATTTCTAGCCAACTTCGATGAACCTTTCCTCGTGGCGTAGTTACTTTTTCTTTGTCATAGTTCCTTTGGACTTCATTGCATTCCTAAGTATCACACAATAATATTCCTTCAGCAAAGTCCCTTTTTATAGACTAGTTTATAGTCTTGTGCCCACTTTCAACTGGAGGTGGCACTAAGACTTCCTTCCCTTCAGTTCTTAGTGTGAATCTCTAGGTACAGAGTTATCCCTATATGTCATTCAATTTGCTACCATTCACTTATCCCAGAATCAACTGACCATTCAACTTCATGAGTTGAACTGCACAACCATTAGAGATATGCTTTATGATATATGGTCCTAACCAATGTGTTTTAAACTTTCCTCGGGAATTCTTAAATTTTATGTCATATAATAATACAAGGTCTTCTTTCCAGAATGTCTTCTTCTTGATATGCTTGTCATCCCAAGCTTTCTCCCCTGCTTTCCATACTTGCTGATGAAACCCTGTTATGAAATTGTCTTCTTCTAGAGCTAGTATCTACAACACTATTTCCTTCATAATGTCAAGGTATGCCATGTTTGTGACAGTTGCAATTCTCAAACTGGGCACAATCTATTCCATAGGCATAATTTCCTTTTATCCATATACCAACCTAAACGGTGTTTTCCCAATCAATTTATTACATGTTGTTCTATATGGCCACAATGCCGTTGGAATCCTTAAATCCCAGTCATATTTGTTCACATTGCATCTAAAATTGCTCACTAGTTGTATCTCAGCCCATCCAGTCAAATAATCAGTTGTAGTGATTATATACCTCGCACTATTCTTCTTTTTTAGTGGACTAATAGGTCCAACGAGGTCAATAGCCCATTTGTCAAAAGAATAGAAAGTTACTTGTGGTACTAGTAGCATCTCGTCTCTTCTAGATGGATTTCTTGCTCTTTGACATACATCAAATGCTTGACAAAATTATTTTGCATCCTTATCTATTGTGGGCCACTGTAGCCCAGCTCTCAAGTTTTTATGTGTAGTGGCTTTTCCTACGTAGTGCCCACATGCGACTCCTCCATGAGATTTTGTCAAAATACTTTGTTGTTCATGCTCAGGGATGTATCTATGCAGTACTTCATCCGATCATATTTTTTACAAATTTCCAGCAATCAACGCTAAATCAATTGCTCGAACCACTAAATACTTCTTTTACATTGTAATGTACTCTACGAACACCATTCATGTGGATAGAAACTAAATAATATCCACAAAGTGATCATCTGTGAATTTAATTGTGAATAACTATCCATCAGGTAGGTTATCATTGATATTTGTGGGTTCTTCTCTGGTCTTTATTCTTGATATATGATCAGGTCCATCATTCAATTTCCCTAGCTTCACTATAACTTCAAAGTAATACTCGTAAAATAATAACAACCATTGACAAATATTTCCTCCTAAAATAGGCTTATTCACCATATATTTAAGTGTGGAGTGATAAATGAACATTTTGAAATTTTCCCCCAACAAGTAGTGCTTGAACTTTTGTAATTCATACACCATAGCTAATCCCTCTATTTCCATCATGCTATATTTCTTTTCCACGCTGGACAGTTTCCTTCTTGCAAATGCTATGGGATGATCAATTTCCGTACTCCTGGTTGTGCTAACACTACACCCAATGATATGCAAGATGCATCAACATGTACATGTAATTCCTTCCAATTTGGGAAAACTAGAATAGGTGCAGTTACCATCTTCTCTTTCAATATATCCAAGCTCTTATGGAACTCTTCATTCCATTAAAAAGTTGCATATTTCTTCAACAATTTCTCCATTGGTACAGTTATCTGTACATACCCCTTCATAAACTTTTTGTAGTAGCCAGTGTATCCTAGCGTCGAGCATAGCTATCTTAGCATTTTTGGTGCTGGCGGGTTCATAATAACTGTGATCTTTGTGGGATCCACCATTAATCCTTGTTTACAAACTACAAGTCCCAATAATATACCAAATGGTTCAAAAAAGATGCACCTCCTCAAGTTCAATGAGATCTGATATTGCCTACACATATGCAACATCAACCTTAAGCTTTCAACATGCTTCTTTAATAGACCAAAGGCTATCAAATCATCGAAGTCTACTTCTAGAAAATTGTGTATATATTATTTGAAGGCTACAATTACAACTCTAAAAAATATAGCAGGCACATTCTTTAATCCAAAAGGCATCACTTTGTACTCATAAGAGCCCCACCCTGTCACAAAAGTTGTTTTATGTCTATCTTTTGGTGCAATTCTGACCTGATGGTATCCTGAAAATCCATATGTGGTAGAATAGGCCTCCTATCCTCCCACATTGTCTAATACTTCATCTATAAATTGTGTAGGGAAGGGTTTATGTAGGCATACATCATTCAATTTCCTTAATTCAACAAAAACTCTGATTTCCCCTTTTTCCTTCTTTTCCTGAATGACCATGGGACTCACCCATTCATACTCTTCAACAAGTTCAATTATCCCAGCCATAAACATATTGTCTAACTCTTCTTTCACCTTCTCCTTATATTTTAGATTTAGTCTATAAGGTCTCTACTTGACAGGATTCACATCAAGCTTCAGAGGAATCATGATAACTTCAAAATATCCTAATATGTCGTTCACATCTAAAAAAATTGTGGGGAACAAATCCTGGTATTCATGCAAGAGATCTGTTATCTTGCTGACTTTGTATTCATCCTAGTAATCTCCTATTGTAGCATACTTCGGTTTAGTGCCTAACCTTATATTCACCTTATTCATCTTTAATGGCTTCATTATAACATGATTTTCAATCTCAGGTCCATTTACTTTGTGATGACCTTTTCATTTTTTGATGTCAATATTGCAAGGATCTTCATCCTCTTCAGCAGTGAGATTATAGCATTCCATTACACTACATATCTACACATCCCAAGTAGGTTGCCAGATAACTGGAACTTCCCTCTCAAAATTCTTCTTAACTATACTTAGAGTTGCATATATATGTGGCCAGTCATCTTCAAATGTAAATGTCATTATAAATCCATCAACCATTTCTACCTAGCTAGCAATACCATGTCAAAGCTCGGTTTCCAAATACCAATTCTGAGGAATTGTCTCCACCGTATGGATAAATCCATGCACCCATTCTTCTCGTGAAATTTCTCCCCCAAGTGCCATATAGAGATGTATGTGGTCTCTAGGATCATTCTGGCCATCATACTTGTCTACAAGATTTGTTTGTACTTGATGAAATCTTACCCACATCAACCTTCTACATTTTTTCCAATCTCCAATATTCTTCTTATGAGTACCCCACCATCCAACAAAGTAGCCTCATTACTTGATCTAGAGCTAACAATCTTTGAAATTCAAGTACCTATATTTCATAATCTCTAAATAAATTTTTTACATCACCAAAACCATCATACAAAGGTTAAACACGTGCCCCAATTTTCATACAGTGCACTGCTTTAGTAATCCTTGCACATCACCTTGCAAACACTTCATGCAACCTATTCTACCAATTTTCCAACTCCTATTCTAAATCTGAAGTGTAGGAGCTCTCTTATTCCCATGTCATTTTTTCATTTGCAGTAGGGTTAATCCATTCCTATTCTTTCACTATAATCTGATAATTGTTGTCCATTTCATCTGCATTGTACTCTTCTCTGACAATTTCAGTATATCTCGCTCCCTCCGATGGATCTAATGGCACAATAAATCTCATATTATTGATTTCAAATATAATTTTCCTTTTCTCCAAGTTAATTATGGCCATGTTATCAAATGACTAATCCAATCCAAGCAACGCAGGGTAGGGATTGTTGTCATCCAAAATCTCAATCAGTTTGAATTTAGTGGTAGTGTGCACTCCATCAATATCTACCGTGATACCTGACAATCTTCCTAGAGGGACAATATTTTGTTGATTTTCCATTTTAGCTGTATAGTTGGCCATTGTAGCTTCATCTTACCCATCAATTCCCAAGTTTTCTTCAGCAATACATTGGCATTAGATCTTAGATCCAAGATAACAAACCGATCCATGTCATATTCCCCAATCTGCAATGTAAGCCTCATTTCCTTTGTAGTTCGCTTCTTGTGTCTATGTAGATTATTCATTGTGCACATCTCACTCTATGATATCTCTTTAGGAGAACAAAGGTCTATCAATTCCGGAAATCCATGTACAACCTTATGATTTCTCAACAACTTCAAGCAAGTATGTGGAAAAGAATTTGAAATATTCAGATCCACATCTTGTGCTGAAACCAGTACTATTTCATAGTTATCCTTCTAAGCCGGTTGCGTGGTAGAGTTCGAAGCCCCATCATCCATAAATATTCACCTTGCCTCCATGAATACTTGCTTTTCCTTCAGGATATTAAGTGTAGGATTTTTTCAACAACTTTTCTTACGCATGTAGATCTAGATTCCTTTTTCCCACTTGTTTTATCATTTCCAGTTGGATATATAGTTCTTGTTCCAATGTCGATGCATGGTTGATCCTCCCTTGGCTCTGTGGTGTAGATAAATCTCCTCTGCGGATACGTAAATCTCCTCTGCAGATAGAGACAATCCCTCTACCCCAAGAGAGTGGTTCTATCCACAAACAAGACAAACTAATGTAAATTTCCTTAGATTAGAATAAAATAAGAGAGCATACCTCTTATAATGCTAATCTAGTTGATGGTGATATTGCTTCCTTGCTCTAGTTTCCTTTCGTTCTTTCCTTCAAGTACCTGAACCAAACATGCAAGAAACAATAGAAAACATGATAGCAAAAAATTAAATTCAATCTACTTAAATGGTCAAGGAGTTCTAAGCTACCAAATGTAATATTACACCCGATATTGGAAATAAACCATTAGTTGTATTAAAATAAACATCAAAGATAAATACGACCAACGCCTTGATGTTGGAGATCTCCTTTGCGGTATCCAAGTCCTACTACACACCTTTGCAACACTCTTTTCCTCCTCTAGCTTGACATGAAATGGCTTCCAAGCTCTAACTCTCTCCGCTCATGATTTAGCTACCAAAGACTAGTGTTTTGTCATCTAAGACTAATATTGGTCTATCAAAAGCTAAATATTTCATAATTTTGCAGCTAGTTTTTTATATTGTAACCAAAAAGGGTAAGAGGAAGTGGTTTATATAGGGAGAGGAAGATAAGAATGAGATCCACTAAAGAGGGGAAAAAGGTCTTATCTCCTTGGGAAGGTCCACTTTTAAGGGGGAAAGAACCTTATATGGAGTTCTCGACCCTTATCCAAGCAAACGAACATCCAATGCATCGCCACTAGAATTTTTTAGACATGAAACTCCATTTCCTCTTATAAAAACTTTCCAGAAGTAGACTGGTATGGGTATTGGCCTAACAGTAGCACTAATTGGCATGGGTCATAGTGTAAACTTCTGCCATCGGCACATGTGCGACACTGGGAAAGAGCATTGATCTTAAAACCTGGGTTTTAAGAAGGATTCTTTGGAAATGTTCTAAAGGGATTGGGGAATATTTTCTTCAAACTTCAAGGGATGTAAGAGCATAGGTTTCCTGGTGAAAGTATAACACAATATTCAGTACTAGGCTTCCTCACGATTAGGAACAAGGAGTGATAGGAGAGTAAAAAATTATTGTGTAACAGATGCCCCCTAAAGCATGAATTCAGAGCTGAGAGCGATGGCTAAAATGATTTAAGATGGAGCGAGGAATTTGAATACCAACATCGAAAGACCTGCAACTCAAACATACATGTACATATCTGAAATATGATAGTCATGCCTGATAAACATGAGAGGCATATAACAATACATGAATCCATGGTATAAGCACAGTTATCCATTAATAAAAGGATCATGTGCATGGATCATTAGCATGGATGCAACCATCCCATTGAAGGGATCATATGAAATAGACCCACGACATGGGTGAAACCATCTGCATAGAGAGGATCAAAATGAGAAGACCCATGGTGTGGTTGTAGCCATTCGAATGAGCAGGATCAAAACGATACCCACGGCATGTCCGCAGCCATCCATCTAGATAATCATGTATATAACCATGAATACTATCAACTCCTTGCAACCTAGACTTTTGCGATCTAAGCCCAAGGTCTTCTGCTCCAACACAACCCAATCAAAGTACAAATTCTAACATGTGAATAGATGTGTTGAAGTCGAACATGCTAGAAAATCACTTGATTATCGTCCAATGATGTGAACTATTAACAATTGAGAGAGAAACCACCCATAATGCCAATGGACCTCAATGTATTCTCAATACAATTAACGAAGTGTGAATAAGGAACTAATCTCGAACACTCGTGAAATCATTCGATTGAAGGCAAATGATGAGAACCCGTCATCGAGTGCGAAGAACTTTCCATTGAGGTATGCAAGCTCTAAGATACTAGAAGCGGGTTTCTAGATCAACTTCCTAGATAATGAGCTGAAGTTGACATGAAACGATCTCTTGAAGGTCATAATGAATGCTTTATCATTGACACGAAATAGGAAACACAATGAATGAGAGAAATCCAAGATGGTGACATATGATCAGACAACGTACGTGTAGGAAGACTTCTTTTGAACATGTGGATGACATGACTCCAGAGTTTGGCAACATTTGACATCATAGGATCAGAGGTCATGGTGACATGGAAAAGATCATATGAGAGGTTTAAAATGGATAACCCAAAACCCAGGGAGGAAAGTGATAGTGTGAGGATGTTCCACAAACCAACACGAGTAACAGATGGGTGTCAATGTTCAAGGGCAACATGTTGCCTCAAGTGAAGAATACAACTAATGAAATACTTCAAATTTTCCCCCACCATTTCTGGCGAGTACCCTAGTTATTTTTACGCAAGCTTGACGGGGATAACATATGCTTGTAATATAAGTCCATCCTTTGGATGGATCCATCCTAGTAAGTTTTACGAGCCCTAGAAAGGAGTAGCTCAGTTTCATCATAATGACAAGTTCTATGTCATTTTAATATTTTAGCGAGTCCGACAAAGGTGAAACTCAGAATCATTTTCATGTTTAGAGAGTTTGAAAAAGACATGGAAAAGAAAACGTTAAGGGGGCCCTTTTTGTAAGGTTGTCCCTCGATCTAGAAAAGGTAGAAAAAAATACTCGAGAGAACCTCCTAGTCATGTTTGACTAAGGTATTCCCTTTTCGTAAACAGTTTATCCTAGCCCAAAAATGGGGTAAAAGTATACTTGGTAAACGATGTTTTGCAACCATTAACAAGTTCAAAATGACAAGAACTTGACAATATTTTCATATTTTGAGAGTCAGAAAAGAGCTCAAATATGACTCCCTACTTTTATTTGCTTTAACGAGTCTAAAAGGAAAACTACTCGGTAATATTTTCATTTTTTATGAGTCAGAAAAGATCTTAAAGGTGACTTGTCCTGAAGGAATGAGTGGTATAAAGGGATAGCAACTGGTTCTAGTAATGATGGAACTACTCAAAACATGTATTGGTCAAGAGGTTGGCTAATAAAACCACTCATCATTACAATTCCTTAAGAAAGGGTAAAACAACCAAGTGAAAGTGAATCATCGTCCAAATAGATGGTGGCAATGGAATGGAACAACCAAGGCTCATCTAGCAGAAATTAGCTGATAAAAACGACAATCAGAAGATGTAAATTGGGTATGGGTTCATTTTTACACAAGATTGAACCATGAGGAACTCTTCTTGAATTCGGTTTCATGTTTACACAAGCATAAAATGAAAAACTATGCTTGAGCTTGGTTTCATTTTTTTACAAGCTTGAAACAAAAACTATGATTGCAATAATTTTGCATTCCCGAGCATAATGAATCAATTCGAGGTACATGCCCCCCAAGCTTCATTTCATTTAATGAGGTGGATGGAATGAAGGTCACTCTCGAGATCCAAGAAAGACTCAACTGGGATTTTACAAGATCTTAATCAAAGACTCAATTTGGAAAGGGGAGTTTTTTTCATTTTTTAATGAGGTTGACACAATAAAGAACTATCCTAGGACATTTGTTTCATTTTTTAATGAGGTTCATACAGGAAGAAACTATCCTCAAACTCCTTGATTCATTTTTTAATGAGATTGACACAAGACAAGGAACTATGCTCACACCCCTTGTTTCATTTTTTAATGAGCTTGACACAAGACAAGGAACTATGCTCCAACCCCTTGTTTCATTTTTTAAGGAGCATGACAGAAGACAAGGAACTATGCTCCAAGGTTTATTCATGGACCATACAGGAACATGGCTCCCAAGAGGTCCTCACTGGATGGGAGAACTACGCTCCGCGAGGAACACATGCCAACTGGTACAAGTGACAAATCAGGTTCCAATGCCCCTAGTACATAATATACTATACCATTTGTGTGATCATCAACAGATGTGGAGACAGAACGGGGGGCCACATAATTGACCTATGGTGGGGAGGGTACTACTTGAAAACATGAACCAATAAAGGATGATGATTTCATAAGAGGCATCTGGTGACCAATGAACTACAATTGATCAATGACCATGATTCTCCCTTCGGGTGGAAAACAAACCACATGGAAAAGTGAAGAAATAGGAGCTCCCATGACATAAACATAGTCACATTCAAGGAGAAGATTGAAATCTAAGGGACCTTGTAATACCATCACATCTCTATAGATGGTATTTCCTCCCAAAGTAATAGGGAACTTCAGAAGGATCCCTAAGGGCTGATTGGTTCCTTTGTTGAAATCCAACAAATTCTAGGTGACAGGCACAAGCTGTGGGTAACCCAAAGATTGCCAAGTAGTAGAAGACATGATGCTAATAGACATGCCTTCATCCAATATAGTGCCATGTACTACCATATTATAGGCTTGTACTATGATCTAGAAAGGCACATAAGATAGAAGGCGAAAAGCAGTCAATTGACTCTAACCAAAAGAAATGACAAAACTACTTGGTGGGGGCATCATATGATTGTCCCATGATCTGTAGGAATAGGAGAAGGACTCTCCTGAACAACTGGGATGGCAGGGCCACTCTTCAATTCATGAGAATCTGAGGAGACAAGAAGAACATGAGCAGTATGATCACTACTCCACATCCATCCACATAGACAAAATACAATTAAACAAGACATGTACAAATGTAACAAAGAATAGATTCATACGCACAAAGAATTCTTTCACACACATACAAAGAATACAATTAAAAAAGACACATATAAATGTAGCAAAGAATAGATTCTCACAAAAAGAATACTTTCACACACATACAAAGAATACAATTAAACAAGACACATACGAATGTAGAAAATAATAGATTCATACACTCATAAAGAATACATTGATACACATACAAAGAATACAAGTAAACAAGACACATACAAATGTAGCAAATAATAGATTCATACACACATAAAGAATACATTGATACACATACAAGGAATACAAGTTAACAAGAAACATACAAATGTAGCAAAGAATAAATTAATACACATAAAGAATACATGATACACATACAAAGAATATAGGTAAACAAGACGCATACAAATGTAATAAACAATAGATTCAAACACACATAAAGAATACATTCATACACATACACAAAATACAATTAAACAAGGTACATACAAATATAGCAAAGAATAGATCCATACACAAAGAATTCTTTCACACACATACAAAGAATACAATTTAACAAGACAGACACAAATGTAGGAAACAATAGATTCATACACACAAAATACTTTCACACACATACAAATAATACAATTTAACAAGACACATACAAATGTAGCAAAGAATAGATTCATACACACATAATGAATACGTTGATACACATAGAAAAATACAAATAAACAAGACACATATTAATGTAGCAAAGAATAGATTCATTCACACATAAAGAATACATTGATACACATACAAAAAATACAAGTAAAGAAGACACATACAAATGTAGTAAATAATAGATCTATACACACATAAAGAATTAATTCATAGACATACAAAGAATACAAGTAAACAAAACACATACAAATGTTGCAAAGAATAGATTCATACACATAAATAATATATATTTATACACTTACAATGAATACAGATAAAAAATGTACAAATAAATGTAGCAAAAAATAGATTCATACACCTAATAAAGAATATAAGTAAATAATAGACACACAGGTATAGCAAATAATACATTCATACACATATACAAGTAAATAATACATATACAAATACAATAAATAACACATTCATATACATGCAACTAAACAATATCTATACACAAGAATACTCAAAAAATACACACACAAGCAAATAATGAAGGAATCTTGAAAAATACTCAAAATAATACAAACCACTATTCATAAAAATACATTTATATACACACAAACAATGAAACCACTACTCTAACGCTCAGGGAGTACTCAAACATTACACTCATAGAGATACAAATAAACAATGAAGGAATACTCAAAAGCACACAAAATGAAACATTCATAAACATAGAAGAATAAACACTCCAAAAAGAATACATACAAGTAATACAAACTCTCTATAATACATTGACACACACAATATAGAAATAGATATCCTATTCATTGATACAAATCAAAATAAAAACCTAAACAAATAAATTTTAACTATTGAAATGTAACAAATAAAAACATTATTTCAATCCTCAGAATAGTACATTCATATACATATAAAACACAATCCAAAGCATACATTATAACCCAAATACATTCATTCATATATAGATATATATATAAAAGCATTAAAAATACAAGTAACCAAGATGCATACAAATGTAGCAAATAATAGATTCATACACACATAAAGAATACATTGATACACATACAAAGAATACAAGTTAACAAGACACATACAAATGTAGCAAAGAATAAATTCATACACATAAATAATACATTGATACACATACAAAGAATACACGTAAACAAGACACATACAAATGTAACAAATAATAGATTCAAACACGCATAAAGAATACATTCATACACACAAAGATTTCTTTCACACACATACAAAGAATACAATTTAACAAGAGACATAAAAATGTACCAAATAATAGATTCACATACACAAAATAATTTCACACACATACAAATAATACAATTTAACAAGACACATACAAATGCAGCAAAGAATAGATTCATATGCACATAATGAATACACTGATACACATAGAAAAAATACAAGTAAACAAGACACACATTAATGTAGCAAAGAATAGATTCGTTGACACATAAAGAATACATTGATACACATACAAAGAATACAAGCAAAGAAGACACATACAAATGTAGTAAATAATAGATTTATACACACATAAAGAATACATTGATACACATACAAAGAATACAAGTAAACAAGACACATGCAAATGTAACAAAGAATAGATTCATACACCATAAATAATTAATTCATACACATACAAAGAATACAAGTAAACAAAACACATAAAAATGTTGCAAAGAATAGATTCATACACATAAATAATATATTTATACACTTACAATGAATACAGATAAAAAATGCACATATAAATGTAGCAAAAAATAGATTCATACACCTAATAAAGAATATAAGTAAATAATAGACACACAAGTATATCAAATAATACATTCATACACATATACAAGTAAATAATACATATACAAATACAATAAATAACACATTCATATACATACAAGTAAACAATATCCATATACAAGAATACTCAACAAATATACACACAAGCAAATAATGAAAGAATCTCGAAAAATACTCAAAATAATACAAACAACTATTCATAAAAATACATTTATATACACACAAACAATGAAACCACTACTCTAACACTCAAGGAATACTCAAAAGCACGCAAAATGAGACATTCATAAACGTAGAAGAATAAACACTCCAAAAAAAATACATACAAGTAATACAAATACTCTCTATAATACATTGACACACACAATATAGAAATAGATATCCTATTCATGGATACAAATCAAAATAAAAACCTAAACAAATAAATTCTAACTATTAAAATGCAACAAATAAAAACATTATTTCAATTCTCAAAATAGTACATTCATTTGCATATAAAACACAATCCAAAGCATACATTATAACCCAAATACATTCATTCATATATAGATATATATAAAATCGTTAAAAATATGTTTATTATATATATAAATAATAAAACCAATAATACACAAACATTTAGATATAATAAATTAATATAAATAAATAATACAAACATTTAAATATTTACAAACTCTAAATAATATATTGGTATTTAATTTAAATTTATAAAAATATCAAGGTAAATATTAAATAATATTTATTTCATATAAGGAAAAAATATAATATAAATATCTTCTTTTTTTCTACGTTAAGACTAACCTAAGTACCCACGGGGGATTTGAACCGGTGACCTATCGAAATATCTTAATAACATATTTCTAATTAAATAATTGAAAAGATCAAAAATCTAAATAAAAAGCCAAAAAGAATGAAAATCAAAACAAACAAAAAATTAGGAACTAAAAAGATATATAAATACATGTTATAAATGATATATAATTTATGTGTATAAGAGTGGTTTTTCATTTATGTGTATGTGTTGAAAAAATATTAAATAATTTATGTGAAAAAGAGTGATTTTGTCATTTGTGTGTCTCTATAGAAGATATTTAAAACACTGAAAAAATGTTAAATAATTTATGCGAATAAAAGTGATTTTTCCATTTTTGTGTATGTGAGGAAGATGTTTAAAACATTAAAAAAATGTTAAATAATTTATTATAACAAAATAGTCTATTTGTGTTTGAGAATATTGAAGTTACTATAAACTAAAGATCATGAAAACCATGAGCACAAGGAACACAACTCAAAGGAGGGTTACAATTTAACCTTCCTAAGATCCTTTTGGAGGGGTTGAATCCCCCTCCACAAAAAAAAAGCCTACTCCATTTATTAATGATAGCTTCTATTCATTTACATTCTTTGATGGGCCCATCTAAAAAAAATAAAATACAAATTGTTGTAATTACAACTTTACAAAACATAAAAAGATATAATGTCTTCAAGTATCTATAGCATACAACATTGAAATGATATTGTTAGTATACAAACCCTTTCTAACAACTAGTAACATAATTAAATGCACAATTCATAAAGAATATCCATATATATATATATATATATATATATATATATAGATGCACATGATAATACATTAAGGAGAAAACATTAATAGAATATTATTGTGCAAAGCTATACAAGTATGCTATAATTTACAAATCTAATATAATAACAAATAAATTTAAGGAAGAAGAAGATAGCTTTCATAACCATTTGAAAGTGATTTGACTAAAGGGTATTTGAAATAATAATTAAATAATTTCATTAGAACAAATCCAAAACATAGAAGTGTCATGCACAAGATGAAGGAGTATCTACAAATTGAAGAGAATCTAGAGGTGCAAGTTTAATGTACAGTGTGAAGTGAAAGTGGGTGTAAAGAGGTGCAATACAAGGAATATTTGTATAAGAAGAAATCAGTTGTTTGAAATGAACTATGAGAGATATTTGCAATGATGTGTGAAAGTGGTGTAAAGTATGAATATTTTGCAGTGAAGTAAAGTGTGAATCTGGTAAGTAGAACAAATATAGTTTGCAATGGAAAGAGAGTAAGAATGGTAGAATTTTCTAATAATTCATTTAAATAATAACTAAATTCATAATTTTAAATATCATAAAATTTTCTACTAAATTAAAAGGAAAAAAATGTTGAATTTTTTTTGGCAACTGGAATACACCGAACTCAATAACCTAATTCCTTTAAGTAAATGATGAAAGTACCTCCTTAATGGACCGACCTAAAATTACCTCCTTAATCAAAGCACCTAAAAATGCCTTCAGAAATCCTTGGAATGTAAACTACCTACTTTAGGGCTTAGAGGAATTCTAGTGTGTAGAAAGAAAAGAAGTTTAATGAAATCACATGGATCAAAATACTTTCCCATCTAGCAGTAATGATCAAGATCAACTAGGCTGTATGTTTATACGATTTGAAGAAAGTAAAGCCCACCATATAGATGGCTGTAGTTTCTTTGTAATATGAAAATGCCACATAGACGCTGAATCATTGAATTTCAGTGACACACTGTTATTAGTTTATACCTTGGAGTGTCATTAAAATAAACAAGTTTTGATTAAAAAATATTCCAAATAACATTGGATTGAATTAAATTTGGGACAGATACATATCTATTACTTTATAGTTTGGGGCTGTGATCAAAATATGTGCAGTTTTTAATTAAAAAATATTTGAAACTTTCAAATTTTATAAAATTAAGCAGCTTCCTCCCCAGAAAAAGTTTCTGGTTCTAATTAAAAAATATTCCAAAGAACTTTGGATTAAATTTGGAATAGATACATTTCTATTACTTTATAGTTTGGCTTGTCATCAATGGGCAGTTTTTAATTAAAAAATATTTGAAAGTTTCAAATTTTATAAAATTAAGCAGCTTCCTCCCCAGAAAATGTTTCTGGTTCTGGAGGTTCCCTGCCAACAACCTGCGTCTTACCAAGTTCAAAATTGTTGACGCCATGTTTCCTTGGGGGTTGACTTGGAATCAACAATCAATCAGGTACAATCCTTTAATTTAATCAGGGGATTCTATAAGCACCGGGAAAGAAAGGTTCATGTGAATCGGTATGCAGCATGAAAAGCGTTCTTAACTTCCAGGAAGGGAAGGCAACCGACAACGTATGGTCTTAATTATTGGAGTTGCCTAGTCAGTTTAAACGCAAGTACGCTGGATGAATCAGAGGTAAGAACGACTGTTAGTTAGCCTTATAAATATATAAAAGCTCAGTCATTGCCAAGGTTCCTCTTCAAGCTGTTACAAATCCCACAAACAGATTCTCTCACCATTTCGCGCGATTAAGGCTATTGGTCGGATCGAATGCAATAAACGAAATGCAAGTACTCCGTTAGGGCCAGAAAAACAAAAATTGGTTTGGTAGTCGGCTTTATCATTCATCTAGATCCGGAGAAGTCATTTAAACAGGATTAAACACAGCCCCACCAGCGGTCAAAATCTTACCAGTTTTTAATTAAAAAATATTTGAAACTTTCAAATATTATAAAATTAAACCGCTTCCTCCCCACGCTGGAGGACGACACATTAATGGTGCCTGCATGGTCGTCGTGGAAACAGGGAGTTTGTTGGCATTCGA
Organism: Pinus taeda; assembly: GCA_000404065.3. NCBI lineage: Eukaryota > Viridiplantae > Streptophyta > Pinopsida > Pinales > Pinaceae > Pinus > Pinus taeda. The sequence goes on from APFE030752466.1 coordinate 108,995, forward strand.
TAGCCAATTGGATGGGAGGCTTTGCTTCTCTCACAGATCTCTGGCTACCAACACCATTTAGAGTTGCGGAATGAATAGCAAGGGCTGGGTCTAGATCGCGTTTTGTAGCGTCTTGCCCTATAAGGTTTTTGGCTGTGCCCCTGTATATGCAGGGTAAGTTTATTTTTGGCGATGCCTTCCCACTCAATCTACCAGCGCATGAGAAGCTAGTGGTTGCGCTATGCAGCAGAGGCTAGAGGTTGTGCTAGGAAAACTAATCTACCTTTGTGTATGCAGGAGAAGCTAGTGGCTGTGCCTCTATGACTCATACCTAATGGTTCTAAGACTAGTGACAGTAGTGGTTAAGCAATTGGTTCTATGACTAGTGCCAGGCTATTCGTCTAGCTTTTGAGTTGCAGAATGAATAGAAAGGGCTGGGTTTAGATCTGACTCTGTACGGTCTTGCCCTATAAGGTATTTGGAGGTGCTTCTATATATGCCAGGGTAAGGTTTATTTTTGGCGGTGCCTTCCTGCTTAATCTACCTACGCATGAGAAGCTAGTGGTTGTGTTATGCAGAGAAGCTATGACTAGTGCCAGTGCTGGCTAATAGTCTCGCTATGCAGAGTAAGTAGCTAGCGTCTTTCCTGCCCCTACGACCGGCATCTCAATAAGGAAATCACTATTCTGGGGTTACTTCTAGGTGTGGAGATTAACGATACAAAAAAATTATGGGTTGAAGTTTACAGGTCCTTCTCACATATCGAATGGCCCACAAATCATATTCGGCCTACAAAACATAGAGGAATAGGGTGAAACATAAAGGAATATGACCATGTTGCAGCTGGGATGGTACGCTAGATCACATTGTGCACACCTTCATATGTAATATTTCAGATCGTACAGTATATTAATCGAAAGGCCATACCTGGAATTGGAGGTGGGATTCCAAGTAATGATTTCATTTCTTTAGCCATCGTTAACAACAACCTCAATGACCTGCATCATTTAAACATTTTTCAGCAACATTATTTACATCAGTATGTAAATGGCAATTGAATAATTTATAATCAAGAAAAAATCAGAGCTACGAAATAGAATTGCATACAGAAATAGACTTTGATGGCGTGCATACCATACTGAAACAGGATCATTGATCTCCATGAACCCAAAAATTGCAAACCCTCCTCCTCTATCTACTCAGATATGACTGATTACTGACTCACACACAGACGGACAGATACCCATACTGAAACCACAGACTTAAACTTACTGACCTCCGACTCAAACTAGAGACCTAAACTTACGGACCTCTGACTCAAACCACAGCCCAGCACACAATCTGAACATAGATGGATAGATGAGCATGAAAAGGCTGTAAAATGAAATTCGAAAGACATATATATAGCCATTTACCAAGTTCGTTGAACGGATATATATTTCCAGCGCTTGCCTCATCTGGAACCGTCCACCGGATATATGCATTTCCCGTGTGATTAAAATGTTTGATCAACTCATCTGGAGCAGTCCGCTGGATCTATGTATTTCCCGTGTGCTTTGAACGTTGTAGTGCAATACAAACACAAGTCGCATTATGGGAGCGTAAGATGCTTCTTTATTGTCAGAGAATATAACAAACTTGCCTCTCCCAAACTCACGCCCACTAGTTGGTATCTACATTCAAAATGGTTTAAACGCGCCCACTACTTGGCATTTCTTACCTGTCACACACGCGTGGCACCCAAATTGGTTTGAACAGTCCACCGGATATATGTATTTCCGATGTGGTTTAAACCTTGGAGTGTAATACAAACGCGCGCACTATTTGGGATGCCTTAGCTGTTTGAGCAGTGCACCGGATATATGTATTTCCGGTGTGGTTTGAACGTTGAGGAGCGTAATACAAACCCAAGTTGCATTATGGGAGTCTAAGATACTTCTTAATTGTCAGAAAAAATAATGCACAATGATGCTGCCTCTGACAAACGCAAGCCCACTCCTGTAAATTGCGGTTTCGTTGTACTTCTAGATGATTCCTGTACTCACTGTCTGTCTGCTACCGTCCACAACGAGGTGTTAATTGATTAATAAAAATATAATGTAAATTATGTTTTAGCTACCACGTAAACGGCTGGGCTTTAATAATACTTAGCGGGCATCACGCATCAATATGAACGGGATAGTACAGACTGGATAGTGGCCTGATCTTCTAAAATTATAAAATTATTCAGTGATAGAAAAAATCGAATGCTTACAGATATTATAATAATAGATATAATTTTGATTTTATCACGAAATTTTTATTTAATTTTGATATATTATTTGATTAATAAATTATTGTAATTTTACTTAATCTTTAATGTAATACCAAGGATCCTACATTTATTCTGATAAATTTAATATTGTCGGAATCCTCTCCAACACTAACGCTGTATGCTGTATTCTCATAACGGTGAAATCAGGAAAATAAATTTAAGTTCGCCCAATAATAACCTTAAGTGAGGAAAATCATGTACTTTCTTTTCGAACAGAATTATCTGGTCCACAAGCTTCATGCAGTCACCTGTGATAAAATTTATTTAATTTTTATATTTATGGATAAATAATACTTATTTTGATAAATAAATAATGAAATAAACATGATTTATAATTAAAAAGTATGAAAATTTATATAAAATATCTTTTTCCCTCAAATTGCATTTTTATGGCGGAGTTAATTTAGTAGATCTATTTGACTATTATCCTACACTTTGCGGTTGCACATTACAAGATTTCAAAGATTGAAACCTTGCGGCAGTTCGATTAATAAGTGCCACTTTAGGTTTTGAATTCACTCCCTTTCTTATGACAATTCACCCTCATACAATTATTGATGCCCAACAGGCTAGCATTCATAGGCTAAACATGTTTTTAATTTCTTTATACATTAAATTTCGTATATATAATTTTTTATAAAAGTTATGTATGGATTAATTTAAAAAGTGATTTTCAAAATTAATTACACATTTTTAGGGTGTATTAGAAATTTCAAAAAATCTCACTAAAAATAATTTTATTTAAAATTCACTCATCATAATTCAAATTAGGTGACTTGATTAAAAGTGAAGTGTTTGATGAAAATATTTTGCTTAATTATATTTGTATATTTTTTAAATTTTTTATTGGTATTAATATATGGCTTATTGGATTAAAAAAGCTAAAATTTGATTAAGAAGGGAAAAATAAGATTTTAGTTCTTTTTAGAAAATTGAACTTATATAGATATTAAAATTAATAATTTGAAAATTAAAATATTACATTCCACAATTAAATTTGGGTAATAATTATCTTACAAAATGCAAAAATAAAATATTTAAACTAATCTATTAATATCACCTAAAAACTAAAAAAATTTAAAGTTATTAATTCATTCTTATATAACATATTTAGAACTAAAACTAAGAGGCCTAACCACTGGGTAGTCAACAAATTCCATGTGATACTTACTTTTATGATCTAAGGAATC
>APFE030752476.1:4601-20093 GCA_000404065.3 Pinus taeda
AGTTAGTTGCAAATGGGCGGTAGTATTAAATAAAGGGTAAATCGGCGGTAGTATTAGATAGATGGTATTAATAAAAACCACGGTATTGGCCCGTGGTATTGCATGTATGAGTCATATATAAAGGATAGAGACTCCCTGCGAGGAGTATCGTGTCTTGTTTTGTAATCGAGCTCTGCTCTATTGGAGGTTGCCCCATCGAAGAGGCCTGTGAACATTTCTCTCTAATAAAATCATTGCTATTCTGTGTTCTGGGTATATTTTCTTCGCATATTCTGTGTTCTGGGTATCTTTTCTTCACATATTCTATGTTTGGTGTTACTTTGCAGGTTAAGAAGCATAACATTTAGTGGTTGTTGCAGAACAAATAGGGCATAACGGGATGCAATGATTGGAATATGAGATTGTAGTTGTGCTTGATGCTAGAGGTGGCAAAGGTGGTGGGACTCTGGTTTGTTGAGTTTCTATAAAAGGAGTATGAATGAGAGATGTAATGGGGATAGTAGAAAAATGAGAAATCAAAGAGGAGGTCATTGATAGGGTAGAAGAAGAAATGATAGTCTGCTGAAATATAAATGGTTTTTTAGTATTCTAATTCAAATGAGTTACCAGATCTTCAAGCTTCTCAAACTGTTGTAAAACGTCTTTATCATAATCTGAAAAAACAGGATCAATATCATTGAGTGTTGGAAACATTTTAGGAAGTGAGTGAGACCTGAGCAGGGGGCTATTTCTTGCTTGAATTTCTTCAAGGTTCGTTTTTCGAATCAACCTCTCAGGATCATTTTCAACTTTAGGAGGATCGATATTTGGTTGCAATTTTGTATAAATATTTCTAGGAGCCCATTTTCCAAGGGAACTTGTCACATCTGGGTAAAAACACAACTTCCAGGTGAATAAGTCAGGCTAAATATTTCTTAACTCACTATCACCCACATGAAAAAGTTTTAGGTTTTTGAAATCAAAGTTTACTAGGGAATAGTCCCCTAGTATGGTCGCTAGAATCTTAGAACTCCGTATTTTTTCTAGGCTGAAAAGGAAACTACAGAGGTAGCGACAAACAACTTTTAAAGCTGGGATCTAGCCCTTCTATCTTTAGAGAGGGCTATCTCTATATTATTTTAATTTTACTCTTTATATCTTATGATAGATATAAAAGGTCAAGACAAAGTTTTTCAAAGTTTTGGTTGTAGAATGAAAGAAAATTCCATTGGGCATGGACTCATAAAAAACTCTAGTAATCAATCACAAATAAACAGAGTAGCTAAACACGGCGAGGTAGGAAAACTCCTGGATGTTGTGAATTATGAGTGGTATGGATATGATGAATATAAGGTAAGAATCAAATAAATACAAGGCATACTTAAATAAATTTTATATTTAATCTCAAAAGGAAAACATTAGGATTGTTTAAAGAAACCCGAGAAGAGTACTGTAAGTAAATTCAACCCATAATCTTCTTGTAACAATCAGGGAAGAACATCCATGTGAAAACTTAGAAATAAAAAAATATTTAAAAAAGAAGAAAACATCACCATTTATTTTACACAAGAATCCTGAAACAATACTACCTTTGTATTTCTGAATTGATTGCTTCAAATTAAAGTTCTCAGCTTACAATCAAAGAAAGACCTTCTCTTTTACATAATCCAACCCTTTCTAAATATTTTTACAAAATACTTATAGATTCTATCTTGAACTAAATTGGGACTTCAAAATAAAATTATTTACAAAATAATATTTAATGAAGGTTTAGATATTTCAAATATAGAACAAAACAATAGCAATGGTGGACTAATTCGGATGTTTTGTTCACACTTTGAGGAGTGTTATTGTTGATTGTACCTACGTTTATGCTTCTTTTGTTTGACTTCTCCCAATCTATAGGATTTCTATTTGATTTCACTCAACAAGCTCCAACAATTTATCCCATCATTCTTCACTAGTAATAGATAAATTCACCATACTTCAAAATCTTTCATCTACTTCTATGTATGTTTGAAAAATTGGCTTAATTAGCAACATATGATGGACTTCATGCTAAATGTAGAGGACATATTGTAGATCTTCTGGGAAATCTTATCCATTTATTATTCCTCTTAATTTGGTGAATTTGGAAGTATCTATAGCTATGTTACATAATTGGTGTTGATAGTTCTTTAATGGAATCAATTTCCGATTAGAAGATTTCAAAGTTGGAAGCCCTCTCTCTTGCAATAAACTGAACTTTTTGTTAAATATTTTCAGCTATAGTTCTAACTCTTTTCATTTGTTTTCTAACTATATCATAAGATTATTCTTTGTCATAACTCTCTTTACTTCCATGACTGTGCCTGTTTTGTCTTGAATCTAGAGTTCGTCAAGCTGATCCTTAGTCTTGGAGTTCAACATCTTAATTATTTTATGTGCTTTCGTTGGTCTGTTTTCAATTTCAACTTTTGTTTGTTCAATTACTGCTTTAAAATTCTATACTAGTTCCTCCTGCAAAAAAATAATATGAAATGATGGCCACAACTCTATAATATTTGCATTATTGTTATTCCATATGCTTTGCTTGGCCTCATCCTAAATCTGGGTTGACAAAGACTGATTTTCATATTTTGCAATCTATTGAGTCAACTTGAATTTTTTCTACACTTCTACTAAATATGCATTGTCATCATTGATTTTATTTTCTTGCATTCTTATCAATGATGCAAACAATCTCTCATTTTCTTGGTTAGTTAATGATAGATCTCCCAAATATTTTACTAACTTTTTAGACGAATCTGCAGTGGATGTTTCTACCCTTTCTGTTGAATTTTTTGCTACTATTTGTTTCAATGTTTGTTTTGTTGATGTACCTGTGGATGCTAATGTTTCCTTTTCTTTCAGAAGTACCTCCATGTCGGTCTCCATTTTCGAAATTTGAACACTTTATTCAACTGTGAACTTGAACAAATTTTCCTTCTTTGTCTCTAGCTGAGTGATTTCTTTGCTCTGTGGATGCTCTGTGGTTGGAATCATGAGTTTCTTCCTTAGAGCTTGACTATCATCATTTTTATTTTTGATCATCTCCTCAACAATGTTGATGTCACTAGGATCATATCCTAGTTTAATTACGAAATACTCAAGAGATTTAGTTCTGGTGTCTTTGGCCAAGGATGACATTCACTCTATATTTAGTTGTGATTGCATGTTATTTAAAGAGGCCTACAAGGTGGAGGCTTCCATGGATGAACTTGTTAAAGTTGAGTTTATCATTTCACCAGCCTGATTATACAAATCAATCTGGTCGATTGCTTGAATCTTGTTGGTATCAAAATAAAATAACGACACTTTGTAGTCTTCTACACCTCTAGGGACTGGAACTATAGGTTCTAAGAATGCTAATTGGAATTGTCCCTTCTTTGCGTCAAGTGAAAACAACAATCTGTGTGGAGTCGTACAAGTCTTGATCCAGATTTAAACAGGAACGCAATAAAATACAGAGATAACCATATACACAAAGATGCAATGGAAATAATACTTCATTTCATTAATGGAAAATACTGAAATATGCTTACAACCAGAAATGGAAATAAACCAGCTAGGGCGATGGCAGCTTATCTCTGAGAAGAGATGTGTGGCTACATGCCTCTGAACTGTGTTACAATGAGGCTCGAAGGCCTATTTATTGTTGAGAAACAATGGAAAAACCCTTCACATTCCAAAACCTAACCCTGGAAGATGAAACGCCAATTGTGGGCCCCGTTTTGGGTAAATTGATAATCAATTTCCGGGTCGTACTTTGGCATACGATCTCCGTTTGACGCGTATGAAACTCTTAGAAAGATCTATCCGAGAACTACCACTTTGGGAAGGGAAACACCGGTCCACGGACCCATGTTGCCCCCAATTATCCCGAAAAACGATTTAAAGGCCTAAAAACGGCCTCCGGAAGTAAGGAACCCGAAAAAAATGCTAAAAAAGAAAATTGGCTACAATTACGGAAACTGAAAAACTGAAAGAGACAGTTGTGGGGGTCCAAATGGGATAGGTGGGTGGCCACCAACATCCACCTGGATCATTCCTCCCCCCTTAGGAAGCAATGGTCCCCATTGCGTTGAGTTCCTCCTTGAGATGAGGAAGCTTCTGTTGAGCTGGGTCTCTGGTGAGCTGTTCTGCAATCTCTGATGTGTCTGGTAATGGTGGGAAGCTTGGTTGATGACGGTCCACATTGAACACTCGGTGCAAGAGAAGGAATGGAGGAATGCTGTGCTTCAAAGCATTGTTGCCCATAGCCTTGGTACTACTGTAAGGACTTTGTCGAAGTGGTCGGAGCTTCTGATGGGTTCTTGTGAGGCATTCTTTTTGCAGATGTAACCAAAATTTGTTTCCCACCTGAAACTTATGTGGTACCCCTGTGGGTGAGGAGAAGTTGTTCTTGTGTTCTGTCATGACCGTATCCCTTTGCTGCTGCTGTTGCGTGGAGGAACCCTTTGCAGGGGTCATGGATGTAGCAACGATCTTCCCCTTACTTTGGGAGTGAACCATACAGATGAATTTCCTAGTCTGGGAGATAAGCTTGCTGCCTTTCTTAGCAATGATAAAAGAGGCGGCGGTAGGTGGGGCTACTTCCGGTATCCTGTATAATGAATTATCCAAAGAAATAATGACAACACGAGGCCTTGACTCATACACAGCATGTCGCCTCCACAAGTATAGATGGCCTAAGAGTACATCACAAACATCTAGAGGTGTAACATCACACAGTACCTCGTCTGTGAATGGTTTGATGATGTAGGGAAGGCGACACTGCTGACGAACTTTGAGATCTCGTCCTTCATGAAGCCACCCGATACTGTACAACTGCGGGTGTGGTGTAGTCGGTAGGCCCAACCGCTTCACGACCTCTGCTGAAATAAGGTTCTTTTGGCTGCCAATGTCGATAATGAATTGCAGCGGCAAACCCTTCACCCACATCTGTGAGTGGAAAAGACGTTGCCCCTCCTATGGCTCTTCAGGCTCATTCTTCTGGATCTTGGCAGTGGCAATAGTGGCGCTGGGATCCGCATCAATGATCTACTTCCCTTTGCCATTCTCCTTGTCGGGTTCTGGCTCAGGGTCGGAACATGTATATGATTCAGAAGCCTTCAACTCGGCCACCAGTGACTGCTTGGTCCTACACTCACTTGTGTTATGAGTGGGATTCTTGTGGAACTCACACCACTTTCCTGTGTCCTTCTTTGGCTTTGTGGTGTTGTTCTTTTCTTGCGGCTTCGACGGGCTGTCTTGGGTCACCCCACCTTGGCTTTATCCTTTGGGCTTCGGATTAGAAGATCCAAAGTCTCACTTCTTTTGTTTGAACTTTTGCACGATTTTGACAGCGTATCGGTATGCTGTGCCGAGTGAGGAGATGTTCAAGAACTCCATCTCTTCCTGGATGTATCTGTGTAGGTAGCCACGGTATTTGAGTACCAGATGCAGCTCGGAATCTTTGATACCCAGCTGTGTGCGAAGGGTATGAAAAATGTTTGTGAACTCTGGCACATCTTGATGTCGTCCCTGCCGCAGTGTGGTCCATTTGATGTATTTGTCCACATAGCTTTTGACAGGGTAGTACTGCTCCTTGATGGCATCCCAGAAGTCATTCCAAGTCGGTGCTGCCGAAAATAGTGAGCCTGTGCTTTCATCCTTCTGCTCGCAGTAGGTTTCCCACCAGTCCTTGATGTGGGGGGCTGCTTTGAGAAGAGCGAAAAAAATCTTTTCCCGACTTGAAAATTCATGAACAAAAATACCCATCTACAGATTTAACCATTTATCTACACCATGCATCTATTTACCTCGAAGATGGGATTTCAAAATTCACTTCGTACCTTAAAGGCCGTTGGCATTTCCCAGGTGCTGCTGGAAGTCTGCGTCACCTCTGGAGTAAGCCGTGAAGGATCTGCGCAAAGCTAACCATATCGTGTTCCTTGCCCGCTCGAGGGCTTCTTCGAGCAAGATTTTGATAGGATCCCTGCCCCCTCGTCTTCTTCTCTCCGCCATGGGAGGCTGTCGGGATTGTGAGGTTGGCTGCAAAGGTTCGACCAGTTTAACCCAAACTCCTTATATCTCGACCTCATTGTGGACATAGCAAGAAAAACAGAGAAAAAGCAGACCGCTCTGATACACTGATCCGGATTAAACAGGAAAACGCAATAAAATACAGAATAACCATATACACAAAGATGCAGCGGAAATAATGCTTCACTTCATTAATGGAAAATACCGAAATATGCTTACAACCAGAAATGGAAATAAACCAGCTAGGGCGATGGTAGCTTATCTCTGAGAAGAGATGTGTGACTACATGCCTCTGAACTGTTCCAAACTATGTTACAATGAGGCTCGAAGGCCTATTTATTGTTGAGACACAATGAAAAACCCTTCACATTCCAAAACCCAACCCTAGAAGATGAAACGCCAAATTGTGGGCCCCGTTTTGGGTAAATTGGTACGTCAATTTCACGGGGTCGTAACTTTGGCATACGATCTCCGTTTGACGTGTATGATAGCTCGTTAGAAAGATCTATCCGAGAACTACCACTTTGGGAAAGGCAACATCGGTACATTGACCCATGTAGCCCCCAGATTTCGCAAAAAATGTCGTTTAGGGCCTCAAAACGGCTCCGGAAGTTCAGGACCCGAAAAAAATGCTAAAAATAGTAAATTGTGCTACAATTATGGAAACTGAAAAACTGAAAGAGACAGTTGTGGGGGTCAAAATGGGATAGGTGGGTGGCCACCAACATCCACCTGGATCAAGTCTACTTCCAAAATTTTGTGTATGTAGTAGCCTTAAATGCTTCATTCTTGTTCTTAATATCCCCATACCTGGAAAATATGTTCTATTGTGTAGAAATTTGGGATGTAGAAGACACATGTAACTCTGTTGTCTCCTTAACATATGGGAATGAAGTGGTGGGAAGACCTGTTAAAACAACTATGGCTTGCTCTTGTGAGCCCATTCCTTCTGATGATTCCTCTTGAATATTTATTATCTGAGTATCAATTTTAATATCAGTATTAGTATTTGTATTTGGATCTTTCTTTCTACTCTTGAAAACACGAAATTTTTTAGCTTGGGACCCTGAATCTATAGGAGACATACTTTCCCTTGATCTCTTGGCTTCCTTGAGAAAGGTGAACTATATCACTTAGAAAGGATGTGTATTCCTCCATGAAAATATTTAAATTAATATAGGTTTTAGGATTCTATAAAAATATAGCTTGAAGGTAAATGAAACTCATTAAATAGACAAAGTAATAATTTCCCATGTATACCAACCCATGTTAGATGAGAAAAAATAAATTCCTTCTACATAAATATTGGCGGAGTTGCCAAAATAAAACCATAACTAATAGAAAAAGAAAATAAATCCAAACTAAAGTAAAAGAAATAAACAAACTCCAAAAATATAAAAATGAAAGGAAAATCTAAAAGAAAAGCCCAAATTTGAAAGACAAACCCCAACAGGACTAATTATAAAATGTCTCAACAAAAGAGTGAAATAAGACAACCATGAGTGTGTTCGACTTATGTTGAGATTTTTTAATGAATTTCTCTTGCAGAGTTATAAAATATTAGGATCTGAACAATAAGGTTAATAGTAGTCATGTGGTGAAGTTAAACCAAATGAGAAGTCTCTACCTATTGTAATTTTTCTTGTTTCAAAGCAAAGCCTCTAATGAAATCATCTTAACAATTTTCTAATCAAAATAGTGCTTGAGAAACAAACTAAAAGGGTCAATGACTTCCCCATTTCGTTGATTTGAACATCACTACTATTGATCCAAAAACTCGAAAGGAAACAACAAAGAGAATGAATTCCCAATTTGAGCTAGTAGGGGTGTGAAACAATTCTTGAGGTCCTACAAAACACACCCACACACATACACACGCACACACACACACATATATGTAAAAAAAGCCTAAAAACATATTTCAAAAAAAATATGAAAATAAGTGGAAAAGGATGACAGTGGGAATATGAAACTTACCATTGGAAAGTTTTGTTTAAGTTTACCTAAGAAATATCATTTTCTCTAACAAATATAAACTCCTATTTTAATTGGAAGTAAAAGCATGAAGAAGTTAAACTCTTTGAAATCTCATTGACCCAAAAGAATCATTTATTAAATCTAAATAAAAGCAAGAAGTAAACTAGAAAAAAACAATGCTACATGTTCAAGGAATCTTGTTATAGACATTTTTGGGCACTGCAACCCCAATCATAAATGTCCATAAAATGAGGGCTCCTAAGTCCCTAAAAGTGTTGCTTCACTACCTAAAGGAACAAGGTCAGTTGGTTACATCATCTCCCAGAGGTTCTCCATAGAAAACTGCTCAGAAATGGTCAAAACTGGACCATATTGAATGCTCAATGCAGAGGGTGTGATGCATATCACCTTCCCAGTGTAAAGGGTGCGATGCATACCAGATGGCCCCTCTGTAGGGTGTGATGGGTGAGAATGGACAAATGGTAGAGACAATTTGCGAGGTGGAAGATCATAGAATCTTCCAGAAACTTCCCCTCTGACACTTGCCTCTCTGATTTCGACCAGAGATGAGTAAGAGATCATCAATCTCCAAGTGGAATCAAGAACTATCAGAGAGAGGACACTAATCAAAATCCCAGAAGTTGACTCACCCCCCTACAATCATCTATATGGATCCCTCATCACAGAGATACAGAGGCTGGAATCTTGTATCTTGTAGAGAAGTACTGTTGGTTTTCTAGTGTAACTTCATAGTGTTGGGTGATCTAAGCTTCACTTGAGGTGAAGAAGGGCTTTCTTGCTGGAGGATGATGCTGGGTTAGAACAATTGGTTTTAATCCTCTTGCTATTCTTGATATTAATAAAGATATTCAAGTTTTCCTCCACATTCGTGTATGTTTGATTGTATATGCATTTGTGTGGTTAATACATATCTGGTCTTGTTTTGTTTATGAATATAGATCTCTTTTCTTCGATAGCATTATGCTGCTTTGATTCCACAGGTGCTCTCTGAAGCTGTGTAGACAAAGAAGGAGTGGCAAAGATCTATCGAGAAGGAGAGGAACCGAGCAAGGAACCAAGCGCAAGACAAAGGTTGGTGTCCTTTGTTCCCCTCTTGTCTATTTTTCATAAGGGAAAATGAAAGTAGTTTTAACTTGTTTGTTTCTAAGATAGCTACCAGTCTTAGTGGGAATAGCATCTCTAAGTGGACACTATTCCCGGTAACAAAATGGTGACTCCACTGGGGAGCGAATAGATTGTTTGTTAGTCTATTTTTGTTTTTTTTTAATCTTACAGATGGAGCCTGAAGTCAAGCTAGCTAGCATTCAAACTGCATTTTCTATGCAAGGGCAAAGTAGATCAACGCTGCTTTAGTCTATCTCCAGGTTTTGTTTATAAATTGAACAATTGATCTGCGAACACTCTAATTGCCCTAAGTGGTGGCTCTAGTAATCTCCTTAGATCAACCCCTGTGATTTATATTTACTGAACATCACTTACTCAGCCTAAACCCCTGAGCTGAACTTCAAATTGTGATCAAAGACTGGATAAAAGTCTCGCACTGGTACCATCACACCCTCCCTTCAAGGTAGTCTATATGCATCGCACTTCTCATGTGCAGTAGGTGCGATGCATACTGGATTCCCTGTGTGATAGGTGTGATGGTCAGGGAAGGTTGATTTTACCTTCTGACTTTGGTTTTTCTTCACTCTTTTCAGTTCTATTCAGGAGTTCTACTGTCTATGGTCAGTATATCTCTATGGAAACCCTCTTCTCTTCCATCATTCTGCCTCCATTGTGCAAAGAACTGTAAGTGTTTTTTATGTATTGTGCACCATTTTCAGTTCTCTTTTACAAAGAAGTAGCGTAATCAGACTGTCGTTTCTTGATCTGGAAGTGTCGCAAGTGTCGTTTTCAGTCATAGAAGAGAATCCCATTGTTCTTGATAGTCGATTGTACTGTTACTCTTGTATGTGATTTGAATTAGTAGTTTTTCAAGAGTCAAAAACAATTTTCATTTCGAAATCGCAAAGTGTCGTCCTTATCTTCACTTCATTTTGAAAAAGAAATTTGTTAGTATTGTCGATTTGGAAAATAATTCAGATTTACATTTAGCATTCTTCTTGTCATTCATACATTAAGAAGGCTGAAAATAAATACATGCATGTGCATTTGCATTTAGACTGCTTGGTTTGATTTAGGACAGTGCATTTACTGTGTGCTCTGTGCTCTTTGTTGAAAGACCCTCAGTTCTCTTTCCTTAGTAGCTAGGATTTTCATTGCGAAAAGAAGATTAAACATTTGTTTATCATCTTAGATTGCATTTTAGGAATTGTATACACATCACACGGTGAACCTAAAAGGGAAATTTTTAAATAAGATCATCTATAAAATAAATTTAATGAATCTAAAAATTCTTTGGAACCTAACACACAACATCTAGAAGTCTAGGCTAGAGATGTATTCCGGCGTCGTAAAACCTGGTAACTATTGTTTTCATTGTTGGTTGGGTGATTCCTCCACTTTGAGATGATAATTTCCATTACGTACTTGTGCTCCCATGTATCATTGAGTATATATTGGGAGACCACAATAGGCTATATCCTTTATCCTTAGGAAGCCGTGTCTGCCACCCTATCGATCGCAATGCACTGAACATAACATTCGGGAAGATTGATTGCCGTACCATAAAAAGTATTCTGCAGTTTTGCGATTGGTTTGCTAATCCCTCTGCCTAGATTTCCAGAGAAGTCTCTTTCATTCCTTTTCAGACTCCTTAAAGGAAAAGGTCCATCTGAGCACTTGTCACTTCAGGCTCATTAAAAATCGAAGGCGACTAGAGTCATCTTTTTTTTTCTCGACTCTTAAAAATTGAAAAAACAAGTTGTGTCAAAGCATCTAAAATTTATTTTAATCGGGATAACATCACAAGTTCCCTCGTTGGTATTTAAGTTGAGAAAAATGGAGTCTACCAACCAAGGATTTCACCTTGGAGGAAATCCTAGTCCTTTATCCTCTTGGGGAGATGTTGGTGCACCCCATATGGCCACATTGTCACTTCTAGGGTTGACGATTGGTTTGCCTGTATGGCTCTTCTCTACCTCTGTCGTTCAGAATACTGTAATTCCTGAACAGTCAAGTCAGCAACTAGGTGATACTAGATTTACCCCCCAACCTTCCACTTCATCCATTTCTCCCTCTCCTCCTTCCTCTTCGCTTGATGAAGCTGGTAAAGCTAAAGATCAAGTAACTGAGAAGAAGAAGAAGTGGAAAGAGAAAAAGGAAAAGAAGAAGAAGGAGCCAAAAGCAAAAGGGGGCAACCATGTGTCATTTGCAAAGGAGATCACTATCATCAAGATTGTCCTTGCATCCCTCAGATCTTAAGGGATTGGGCTCCTCGTTTGCACAATCCGGTGTCGTCAACATCTGATGATCATGTTGAAAGTACACCGTCAACCAGTGAAAGCGAAGTATCTGGAAAAAAAAGGAATCGCAAATTTCCTTGTAAACTGTGTGAAGGCGAGCACGACGTCCACCGTTGTCCCTTCCTAGATGAAGCCAAAATAGTTTTGAATGACCGTCCTGCTTCACCGCTACAGCTCCCTCCTGGATATAAGAAACTCTTGCCGAGTCTGCCACTGGTTGAAAATCCGACCGACACGCTGTTGTGGTCGGTCGAAGCATCTATCATTGAAAATGAACCCTCTGAATCCATACCTGACGAAAGTCAAAAGGTCGAGGTGGCAGTTGACCTGGTTTTTCCTTCAGAGGGATCATCTTCGAGTGATACCGTCATTGAAAAGAAAGAGAATGACATCATTCAAATTATTTTCGTAAACACAGACTTCGTTGAACTTGGGGGCAGTCTACCCATTCCTTTACCACAGGAAGGAAGTTCATCAGAGTCGTATCCGGCCATCTGTTCGGTCCCACCTCCAAGCAACCTAATCGTTTCCTTCGATTGGAATCTACTAGGCTGACCCCGTTTACCAGCTAGTGTACCATTCTGAATCATTATACAAGCTTACAGAATGGTCATGGCTGGTACCATCATAGATGAAGGGGCTTCTGTGAGTATCCTTTCCTCAACTGCTTGGAAAGCGCTTGGTTCGCCATCGCTTCTGCTTGAAATGAGAAATATGACAGGCTTTGATAAAGGAACTAGTCGACCATTAGCGATCCTTCCCAATGTGCCCATTACTTTGAGAAGGAAAACCATTCACATGAACGTGATGGTAGTCCAAGGACCCCTATATTATAATCTACTCCTTGGGTGTGACTATATTTATTGCATGGGAGCCGTCATCTCCTCACTCTTTAGAGTAATGTGTTTTCCGCATGAAGGCAGAGTGGTCAAGCTCATAGACCTGCTGTCATTCCCCGGTTCATACATAGCAAATAGTCAAATGCCATCCCTAAATAGTCTTTTCATGAAAGGAATGTCTCATCGATCTCCAGTCCATCCACCTGATGAGCGCGAGTGATTCGGGAGGATATGGCTGAAACCCATGGGGCATGCACCTTGGCTTGGTTCGACAGGGAAACTCTAGGTATAAAGTAGGTTTCCGTGGAGGAATATGGCTGGTGTGACACCCGTCCTTATAGGAAAAGGGAGTTAGACCAGAATAAGATTCCCTCGTCAAGGTTAGGAGGTTTGGATTTAGAACCACCCTGGTCCAGATGGACTAAGCCAAGAAGTGTTTCTATCTATGATGTGGATGGAAACTATCTTGCAAAAGTAATAGCTTCTATATGGTAACCTGGAAATTTTTCATTATCCCTGGGGGGATGCAAATCTTTTTGCATGCAAGCGAAGAGCGACCATTTATTTTTTAAATTTGTAGGTCCTCTAACCCTTTAAACTCGTAGGATTGGTCGTTTCCTAGCTTGAATTAAGAAAGGATATGGGGGAAAGCTTTAAAAGGTGCAAGCTCCATAAAAAATGGCATCTTAGATGAGATATCCTTATTATATGACTAGCACGAAAAGTTTTAACACGAAATTCAAGCTCGTTAAAAAATAAACATAATAAATGAGCAAATGTTTCCCCAGAGTTTAAGCTCATTGAAAAATGAACTGATCCCAAGTAAATAACCATTGTGAATGCATTATCATCAGCTTTTGAGCATTGGTCGTGTTCTCATCATCACCTCCACTCTGTTTTAGCCGATCATTCGTTTCCATTTGATTGTTTACCCCTTTCGAGGAACATCTGCGAAGAGTGATTCTATTAGCCATCCTTGTGACACTGTCGTGATTGGAAAATTCCAAACCTTACCTAGAATCAGCCGCTACCCGAAATCATTACTTGTTCCTCGGAAAAAGAGTCTCCTTTAAGCTCTTTTCAACTGACTCATAAAATATGAAAATATTTCTGAGCGATTAGCCTCTCCGACTCGTTAAAGTCATAGAAAGCGCTATCCCTCCTCTAGATTTTAATCTTTTTGGACTTGAGGGATTATTACACAAAAAGATCGAGCGCTTGTCTTGTTCAGCTCATTAAAACTATCGAAAATTCATCCTTTTCGTATTATTTTACGCTTTTTCGGACTTATGGGATTATATGGTGAAAAAGAATCATTGGAGTTTCCTTTTGGTACCTTTCAGACTCTCTAAAATTGAAAAGGACCAAGTTATATTTGTCGGTAAACTCGTTAAAACCTAATAGCAACAAACTTGTCCAAATGGACGAGAACGAGTTTCACTGTCGCTAGGCTCGTTAAAGCATCGTGACAGGTTCGCCCGAAGGGCGAATTATTGAACAAGCATATGTTATCCTCCTCAAGCTTGAAAAAATAAATAGGTACTGGTCAACAATGATTGGGGAAAATTGGGAAGAAAACTTGAAGAAACTTTATTGGTAGTAAGTCGCTCTTGAACATGACACTTTCTCTCCGCATCCGAGTCGGGTTGGGTTGTTCCGTTCACTGGTCATATCACCATTGGTCCGTCACACCATCCGTCTTTGGGGTTAACGCTACCAATCCATCATTAGTGTCACCGATGTGTTCAAGAGAAGTTGCTCAGAGAATTCACCTGTGTCTCATCCGCTGCAATACATTCACACTCCATTCTTTCATGACCGCCACCCGGAACCCTGTATCATCAGATTGTTTCACCTCCAAAATCATTTGCTCCATTCCGTGTCATAGATGTGGGATTCATTAAGGCCCTCCTACGAAGGGTCACTTCTTGTTGACATCAGCTCATTATCCAAGAAGTTGACTTAGGAACGACCCCTTTTAGTACTTTGAAGCTTGCATGCCTCAATGGCAAGTTTCTCACTTTCGGCAATAGGTTTACATCAATGGCCTCCGACCAAGAGATTTTGCGTGGTGTTCGATGCCAAGTCCTTTTTCACACCACGCGAATTGTACTGTAGTACCTTGAGGGTCATTGTCATTATTGGTGACTCCTCTCACACCTGTTAACAGCTTACATCATTGGCTGGTAATCAGGCGATGTCTTTCCATGTTCGACTCCAGAACATTTTTCACATGGATCGACTTGTACTCCGAGTGAAGATGAAACGAGTTTTGAAGACCCCATATCTAGTTTCATCCATCCGGGATGCGATATATTAAGGAATATAAAGACATCAAATGTACATCATTGCTAAAAATATGATCATCCAAATCAAAGGATGATGACTCCGTCCGAATCATTAGTCTGCTACACAGACGGTTGTCTATCCTATGTACATGAAAGTGAATTTATAAAGCTGAGCATGGGAATGCCCGCCTCAGCTAGATCATGAAAAATATTATGAAGATAACATATTATATTGTATCTTATTACAGGTCGCCTCCCAGCTCGAAAAAACTTTGGATCCTCATGGTAAAGCATTTCACGCGACATCAAAAGATTAACGACCTCATGCTTTACGGGGCAACTGTTAGAGACATTTTTGGGCACTGCAACCCCAATCATAAATGTCCATAAAATGAGGGCTCCTAAGTTCCTAAAAGTGTTGCTTCACTACCTAAAGGAACAAGGTCAGCTGATTACATCATCTCCCAGAAGTTCTCCACAGAAAACTGCTCAGAAATGGTCAAAACTGGACCATACTGAATGCCCAGTGCAGAGGGTGCGATGCATATCACCTTTCCAGTGTAAAGGGTGCGATGCATACTGGATGGCCCCTATGTAGGGTGCGATGGGCGGGAATGGACAAATGGCAGGGACAGTTTGTGAGGTGGAAGATCATAATCTTCCATAAACATCCCCTGTAACACTTGCCTCTTTGATTTCGACTAGGGATGAGTAAGAGATCATCAATCTCCAAGTGGAATCAAGAACTATCAGAGAGAGGACACTAATCAAAATACCAAAAGCTGAATCACCCCCCTACAATCATCCATATATGGGTCCCTCATCACAAAGATCTAGAGGCTAGAATCTTGTATCTTGGATGGAAGTGTTGTTGGTTTTTTGGTGTAACATCATAGTGTTGGGTGATCTAAGCTTTACTTGAGGTGAAGAAGGGCTTTC